>JAJEJO010000406.1:1467283-1498953 GCA_020662805.1 Glaucomys volans
GCAAACAGCTCCGCTCCCGGGTAAATCTCAGCTGAAGCCCCAGTTTGTATTCTTAATGGTTGCCATTCTAACTGGAGTCAGATGAAATCTATAGTTTTTGTTTGTCTTTCCCTAATCACTAATGATGTTTAACATTTTTTCATATATTTGTTGGCCATTTGTATTTTTTGTGAAGTGTCTGTTTAATTTATTTGCCCATTTATTAATTGGGTTATTTGCTTTTTATGCTAATTTTTATGAACACAATACCTTTATTTTATTTATTTTTTTGTGGTGCTGAGGGTTGAACCCAGTGCTTCACACATGCTAGGCAAGCACTCTACCACTGAGCTACAGCCCCAGCCCTGATGTTAAGCTTTTTGAGTTCTTCATATATTCTGGATATTAATTCTCTGAAGAGTAAGTAGCAAAGATTCTCTCCCATGTTGAATGTTCTTGCTTCACATTCTTAATTGTTTCGTTTGCTGTGTAGAAGCTTCTCAGTTTGATGCCATCCAACTTATTAACTCTTGTCATTATATCCATGAGCTTTAAGGGTCCCTATTAAGAAAGTTGTTACCTATGCCTATATGTTAGAGTTTTAACTCTACATTTTCTTCTTGGAGTTGCATAGTTTCTAGTCTAATTCCTAGGTCTTTGATCCCTTTTGAGTTGAGCAGGGCAAGTGATAAGAATCTAGTCTCATTCTTCTACATGTCTCATTCTTCTCATAACGAGTTTTCCCAGCACCATTTGTTAAAAAGGTTATCTTTTTTGCAATGTAGGCTTTTGGCACCTTTGTCAAGGATCAGATGACTGTATCCGTGTGGGTTTGTCTCTGTGTCTTCTATCCTGTACCATCAGTCTATGTGTCTGTTTTTATGCCAGTATCATGCAGTTTTTGTTATTATTGCTCTGTAGTGTAATTTGAAGTCAGGTATTGTGATGCCCCCAGCATGACTTTTTTTTACTTAGAATTGCTTTGGCTATTCTGGGTCTTTTATTCTTTCAAATGATTCTTGGGACTGTTTTTTCTAGCTCTGCAAAGAATGTCATTGATATTTTGACAGGGATTGCATTGAATCTGTACATTGCTTTTGGTGATATGGCCATTTTATCAATATTAATTATACCTATCCATGAACATGGTGGTCTTTCCATCTTCTTATATCTTCTTCAATTTCTTCAACATTCCAGTTTTCATGGTAAAGGTTTTCACCTCCTTGGTTCAATGTATTCTTAGGGTTCTTTTTTGTTGTCATAGTTGTTTTTGAGGCCTTTGTGAATGGGATTATTATTGACTTCTTTCTCAGCAGATTTATTATTGGTAATAGGAAAGTTATTGATTTTTGTATGTTGATTTTGAAACCTTCCACTTTGCTGAATTTATGAGCTCTAACAGTCTTCTGGTGGAGCTTTTGGGATCTTCTATGTATAGGATCTTATCATCGGCAAATGGTGGTAATTTGACTTCTTTGATTTTTCTTTTTTTCTTTTTTCTTTTTTTTTTTGCAGTGCTGGGGATTGAACCCAGGGCCTTGTGCTTGTGAGGTGACTTCTTTGATTTTATCCCTTTTATTTCCTTATCTTATTTTCTTCTAATGCCTAATTGCTGTATGCCTGACATTTAATAAGTACTAACTGCTTGTTGTGGTGGTGGGAGTGATAGTGATTTTGAATAACCAACAGTGGGAGAGTTATAAGATTACTCATAAGATTGTTTCTTCTTTCAAAAAGCTTATCTTTTTTTATTTGTGCTAATTAGTTATACATGACAGTAGAATGCATTTTGACACCGTTTACAAAAATGGAGTTTAACTTCTCATTCTTCTGGTTGTAGATGGTGTAGAGTTACACTGGTCATGTAATCACATATGCATATAGGGCAATGATGTCCAATTAATTCTACTATCCTTCCTACCCCCATAGCCACTCCCCTCCCTTCACTCCCCTCTGTCTAATGCAAAGTATCTCTATTCTTCCCTAGCCCCCCATTTATTGTGAATTAGCATTCATATATCAGAGAAAACATTTGGCCTTTGGTTTTGGGGGGTTGGCTTATTTTGCTTACCATGATATTCTCCAGCTCCTTCCATTTACTAGCAAATGCCATAATTTTATTCTTCTTTATGGCTGAGTAATATTCCATTGGTTTATATACCACATTTTCTTTATCCATTCATCTGTTGAAGGGGACCTAGGTTGGTTCCATAGTTTAACTATTGTGAATTGAGCTTCTCTAAACAGTAATGAGACTTTATCACTGTAGTATGCTGATTTTAAGTCTTTGGGTATAAATTGAGGAGTGGGATAACTAGGTTAAATGGTGGTTCTATTCCAGGTTTTCTGAGGGATCTACATACTGCTTTCCTTAGTGGTTGTACCAGTTTGCAGTCTCACCAGCAATGTATGAGCAAACTTTATCCCCACATCCTTGCCAACAGTTGTTGTTGCTGTATTATTGATGATTGCCATTCTGACTGTAGTAAGATGGAATCTCAGTGTAGTTTTGATTTGCATTTCTCTAATTGCCTGAGATATTGAACATTTTTATACATTTGTTGATTGATTGTACTTCTTCTTCTGTGAAGTGTCTCTTCAGTTCCTTAGTGCATTTATTGATTGGGTTATTTGATTTTGGGGGTAAGTTTTTTGAGTTCTTTATATATCCTGGAGATTAGTGCTCTATCTGAGGTCCATGTGGTAAAAATTTTCCTCCCATTCTGTAGGCTCTCTTTTCTTGTTGTTGACTGTTTCCTTTGCTGTGAAAAAGCTTTTTAGTTTGAATCTATCCCATTTATTAATTCTTGATTTTACTTCTTGTGTTTTGGGGGCTTGTTAAGGAAGTCATTCCTAAGCTGATATGGTGAAGAGTTGGGCCTACTTTTGATTCTATTAGGCACAGGGTCTCTGTTCTAGTGCCTAAGTCTTTGATCCACTTTGAGTTAAGTGTTGTGCAGGGTGAGAGATAGGGGTTTAGTTTCATTTTGCTGCTTATGGATTTCCAGTTTTCCCGGCACCATTTGTTGAAGAGACTAGCTTTTCTCTAATGTATGTTTTTGGCACCTTTGTCTAGGATGAGATAACTGTATTTATGTGGGTTTGTCTCTGTGTCTTCTATTCTGTACCATTAGTCTATGTATCTGTTTTGATGCCAATACCATGTATTTTTGTTACTATAGCTCAGTAGTATAATTTAAGATCTTGTATTGTGATGCCTCCTGCTTCACTTTTCTTGCTAAGGATTGCTTTGACTATTCTGGGTCTCTTATTTTTCCAAATGAATTTCATGATTGGAAAGCTTATCTTTTTGAAAATAACAGTAGGCTTTAAAAAAATACTCTTTGATTTCTGTCTTTAGTGTTCTGTAGTTTTCAATGTAGAGGTCTTTCAATTCTTTTGTTAGATTGATTCCCCAGTGCTTTTTTAGGCCATTGTGAATGGGATAGTTTTTCTGATTTCTCTTTCAATAATAGATTCATCACTGATTCATAGGAACACAATTGATTAATGGGTGTCAATTTTATATCCTGCTACTTTGCTAAATTTGTTTATGAATTCTAGACGCTTTCTAGAGGAGGATTTTGGGTCTTCTAAATATAGAATCATGTCTTTGGCAAATAGGGATAGTTTGAGCTTTTCTGTTCCTATTTGTATCCCTTTAATTTCTTTCTTTTGTCTAATTGCTATGGTTGGGTTTCAAAGACAATGTTAAATGGGAGTGGTGAAAGAGGGCATCCCTTTCTTGTTCCAGTTTTTAGGGGAAATGCTTTCAATTCTTCTCCAGAAAGGTCTCCCATGTTCTTGGATAGGCAGAATTAATATTGTCAAAATGGCCATACTACCAAAAGCGCTATACAGATTTAATGCAATACATATTAAAATTCACTTGGAAAAATAAGCCCAGAATAGCCCAAACAATCCTTGGTGAGAAAAGTAATGGAGGAGGCATCACAATACCAGACTTTATATTATACTACAGAGCTATAATAACAAAACCGGCATGGAATTGGCACAAAAACAGACAAGAAGACAAATGAAACAGAACAGAAGACACACAGACAAACCCACATAAATACAGTTATCTCATAGTAGACAAAGGCGCCATAAACATAGATTGGAGAAAAGCTAACCTCTTTAACAAATGGTGCTGGGAAAACTGGACATCCATATGTAGCAGAATGAAATTGAATCCCAATCTCTCACTCTACACAAAAGTCAATTCAAAGTGATCAAAGTCCTAGGCATTAGACCGGAGACCCTGTGCCTACTAGAATAAAAAGTAGGCCCAACTCTCCCAGGTGTCCACTCATGAACTGATTTCCTCAGTAAGACTCCTATAGTGCAAGAAGTAAATCAAGAATCAATGAATTGGATGGTATCAAACTAAAAAGCTTCACAGCAAAGGAAAAAAATCAAGAATGTGAACAGAGAACCTATAGAGAAGGAACAATTTTTACCACTAGCACCTCAGAAAGAGCATTAATCCCCACGATATATAAAGAACTCAAAAAACTTAACACCAACAAAACTCCCAAATAACCTAATCAATAATTAGGCATAGATGAAAAATATAAATATAAAAAAGGGCCGGGGATGTGGTTCAGTGGTTAAGTGTCCCTGGGTTCAATCTTTTTTTTTTTTTTTTTAAACAAGGGTTTAAACTCAGGGACACTAGGCCACTGAGTCACATCCCCAGTCCTATTTTGTATTTTATTTAGAGACAGGGTCTCACTGAGTTGCTTAGGGCCTCGCTAAGTTGCTGAGGCTGGATTTGAACTCGAGATCCTCCTGACTCGGCCTCCCAAGTCACTTGGATTACAGGCCCCTTGGATTACAGGTCACTTGGATTACACCACGCCCGGCCCCTGGGTTCAATCTTGATACCAAAAAAAAAAAAAATGCAAGTAACAATAAATGCTGGTGAGGATGTGGGGAAAAAGGCACACTCATACATTACTGGTGGAACTGCAAACTGGTGCAACCACTGTGGAAAAAAGTATGGAGATTCCTCAGAAAACTTGGAATGGAACCAGTTATTCTACTCCTCAGTTTATACCTAAAGGACTAAAATTAGCATACTACAGTGACACAGCCTTGTCAATGTTCATAGCAGCTCAATTCACAATTGATAAACTATGGAACCAACATATGTGCCCTACAACAGATAAATGGATAAAGAAAATGTGATAAATACACACGATAGAATATTACTCAACCATAAAGAAGAATAAAAATTATGTCATTTGCTGGTAAATGGACAGAACTGGAGAATATCATGGTAAGCAAAATAAACCAATCCCCCTAAAACAAAGACTGAATGTTCACTATAATATGTGGATGCTAATCCACAACAAATGAAGGTGGGGAGGGGAAGAATAAAAGTTCATTGGATTAGACAAAGGGGAATGAAGGGAAGCAGGAGATGGGAATGGGATCAACAGTAGAACAAATCGGACTTAACTTTCCCATCCTTATATATGAATACATGACCAGGGCAACTCCTCATCATGTACAACCACAAGAATGGGATCCTAATTAGAATTAGTTATACTCCACGTATGTATAATATGTCAAAATACACTCTACTGTCGTGTACATCTAAAAAGAACAAATAAAAAAAATGCCAACTACCTAAAAATTACATCTCATATAAAATACTGTGTGTCTTCAAATTTGGTCATTCAAAAAGTTCTTTGCTGTTCCCCAGCACCACAAAACAACAATAAGAACAACAACCAAACTTTTTTTTTTTGAATTTAAGAGAGATATGAGGACAACTGAAGTAAAAGTAATCATTTCCAGTTTATTATCCTTTGATTATCCTAGAGAAAAACCTTGATGGTCACAAGGTTTTTCTTTAAGTCAGGATGATGAATGCTGAGAGAAAACAAATCAGACTTCTTTCTTCCACAGACACTTTGTGTTCCCTCATTTTGAAAGTTCATGTTCCATATATAAAATTGTAAGTCAAAGTATCTGCATTCCCCCCCCACCTCATAGGCATCTTCCTGAATACAATTTTGTCACCACTGTCCTTTATTGTTGATTTTAATTCACCATTGGCAAAGGTTTGTAGTATTTTGTAACTAGATAACAGATTTATGAAAAATCCAGATATGTTTCCATTATTTATCTGATGCATGCTTGCCAAGGTCCATTGAGTTTAGAGATTTTCACGTTTAGCTCAAATAAGTGAAAAATACCTTTATCAATTTGTGACCCATAACTCTACTGAAAAATAACATACATTGATTTAATTTAGATTATGTTATTTGTTATGAGGACATTCTTTTCACTTTTGTTCTGTCTTGGAAGTTGATATTGACAATATTTTCTCTGCAGATGTTTTAAGTGTAAAGTACACAAGGGTCTTTTTTTTCAATTAATGTTTTCATAGTCATATCATTCTTCAATAAAATTACACATCAGCAAGAACACATGTAAAACTACAATGAAAGAACCAAAACTAAAACAATTCTTTCATGCTGACAAGAGGAAACTGTGTTTTTGCAAAGCACTAATGAGTGTGGATTATAAGAACTTCAAGCTTCAGTATTCTATTATGGAGGGTTCATATAAGGAATTAGCCTAAGCAGAGGGAGTCTTTTGGACGGGAGCACTTACCCACAATGCAAACAAGGAGAATACATACATAGATCCAGACATCTAGAGATATTTTAATAAGAATTCAGTTTGATTTCTGCCACTAGTATAATAAAATCAAGTGAGTCAGGTTTTCTCACTGCTTTGTCTTTCGTATCTTTTTTAGTTTCTTTTTAGTTCATCTTCTCCCTATAACAGGGAAAATAGGCGGGAGTGGGTTGGGGAAGGAAAGATGGTGGAATGAGACAGACATTATTACCCTATGTACTTGTAAGATTACACGAATGGTGTGAATCTATATTGTGTTCAACCATAGAAATTAAAAATTGTACCCCAATTGTGTACAATGAATCAAAATGCAGTCTGTAAAAATTTAAAAATAAATAAATAAATAAAATAAATTAACATACAAAAAATAGTGAAAATAGTTTGAGGACAACATATGTGCTAAACTGATTATTTTAACTAATACATTAATTACAACTCGTTCAGTGTAAGATACCAAAGACTCAACTTGAAACGATTTAAGCAAACTCTTGAATTTACTGACTTAGATTAATCCAGAGTTATAAGCAATTTAGGTATTAAATTCAGTCTCCCACCATATGAAGGAATAAGATGAGGGCATTGTCTCTGGATGGGTGTGGTGGTACATACCTGCAATCCCGGCAACTTGGAAGGCTGAGGCAGGAGGATCACAAGTTTGAGGGCAGCCTCGGCAATTTAGCAAGGCTCTCAGCAACTTAGCAAGACCCTGTCTCAAAATAAAAAATAAAAAGAACTGGGGATGTGGCTCAGTGGTTAAGCACCCAGGGTTCAAATCCACTTTTAAATTATCAGCTTTCTTTCGTACTTTCTGTTACACTTTTTCTCTTTGAGTCACTTCCCAATCTACACTGCATTGACTCTGCAATCCACTTAACTCCAAGAACATTAGATAGATCTGAAATGACACTCGTGTTTCTATTATAAAGGATGGTTATGATTGGTGCTTGCCCAGGATGCACCCATGGAGAGAGGAGTCTTACCATCCGTGATCCAGGGTCAAATTAATTCCTAGTTTCCAAGGCGATGTGAGAGGCACGAGTGGGTGAACAGGCGTGTAGAGACACTCTTTGAGTAGTGCGACCTTGTTATCATTGTAATATTTCTGAGACATTGCAAAAACTAAATGTCAAAGGAAGCCTTGAAGGGGATATACGAGAGAGGAACCATGTGGGCAGAACAGCTTCTGGTCAGCCAGGCTTAGTCTTCACTATTCTCTAAATATCTAAGTGACTCTAGCAGTTTTCAGCTCCCGATGGCAGTACCTCCTCCAGATCAGTACCTTTCTCTAGATCAACAACCCTACTGCCTATCCACAAAAGACTTGTTAGGCTTTGGAAGCCCCTAATGTTCTTGTTTCCCACTTATGATTTTCCTAAAACAACTTTGCCTAAAGCTCGTGTATCACTCTGGATCCAATCAGAAAAGAAAAATCACACAGTAATTTGAGGAGGGTAAGTTCAATATAAATGTGATATAAAAAAGGTAATGAAAGCAATGTGGGATTAGCTAGTAAGAAGTAGAGAGAATTCCAAATAAGTAGAAATAGCAAGTATAAGGAACTTCTGCTAGGACTGAGATAAAGTGCTAAGAACAACTTCACTTTCATTGCACAAGGCTAAGTTATTGATCTTCATGGGGAGGGCATGGTTGTGGCTCACAGGATGGCAGATAAATCACTGTGGTGTTGTGCTGGGGTGATAAAACTTGTTTGGAACTTGCAGAAATCCACACTCTGGGCGTTCTGGGAAAACTGTTTACCAGAGGCGCTTGACCCCAAGACAGACATGGGGGAAGTTCATAACTGCTGGCTGCTGCTGGCCACCATGCCCTGCAGAAGCCAAGCAGTGGGGAAGCTGAGAGTGATGCCTGCTGAGGGAGTCATGGGCAAGGAAGGAAAAACTCATTTCCTCCTGCAATGTCTTACATCATCATGCTCTACTGACAAGACTTCAGAATCAGCTGTTACAGGGAAATATATTTACAGAGCCCTGATCCATTTCTCAAAGAACAATTTAAAAGGCTAATATGGAGCCAAGAGGCAATAAAATGATAACCATCCCTCTGGTTCCCAGATTTTTCCTAAGAAGAAGTAAGATGACATTTCTTCAAGAGACAAATATCCATGTGTAAACAGTAGCACAGACTTTAATTCTGTCATTTTTTATTTGAGAGGCTGTTGTCAGAATGCAAATAGAGTGATGTTCTGATAGAGATACTCCTAAAACTGCAAATGATATGCTATAAAATATTCCTTTTCAAACACCTTACAAGTGAATTATTTTGTTGGATATTTAGAAGGTTTCAACTTTTTCACTACTATGATTAATGCTGCAAAATAGAACCTGTGTTAGTCAACTTTTCATCACTATAACAAAAATGCCTAATAATAATTGTAAAGGGAAAAGAGCTTGTTGTAAGATATTACTATTTTTATTTTATAGACAAGGAAACTGAGCCTAGAATTTATCCTTGATTTTTCACTCATCCTGTACATTCAAGTACTTTTAATTCTATCTTCAATATATATCCTGAGGCTCAGAGAAGTGGTTTGCCACACCAAAGTCATGAATAACATGGAAAGCAGCTGCTAATCATGGAACATAGCAGAGTTATTCACCAGAAAAGAGAGGGACTGAATCCATACTCTCAACATCCAGGTTCACCTAAACCCTAGTTTTCTTTCAATTTATATACCTTCTTCCCTATTTGGCTTTTTTTTTTTCTACTGCTAAATTCCTAGCATAGAGCAAAATACTAGGCACATATTGGGTATTCAAATATATGTTCCTATGATAAAGGTAGTATTGGAAAGAGTGGATACACCAAGAGATGGGGGAAGTTCATAACTGCTGTTCTCCACTACCAACAAGGGAGAATTCACAGTTACTGATTCATATAGAGGGTAAGATTTCAATATCTTCCTTTTACTCTCATCCATGTTCTTCCAGACATAAAGAAGATATGGTGGTTGCATCATTTGCATAATAAAAGCATCATTTATGCAATATTAGAACTATGCCTACATTTGGTGGGAAGAAATATTTTTTATATTTGTTCTGACTTGAAGAGCATTTGGGAAACTTTTCTTTGAAGATTAGAAACTGGGCTGGGGATGTGTTAGGTCAGATTTGAGTGGCTGGATAGGAGGGAGAAGGACAACTGGCAGCCCACTGCAAGCAGAGAGCATCAGGCAGGCAGCACGTAGCTCAGTGGCAGGGTGCTCACCTCCTATGCCCAAGGCTCTGGATCAATTCCCAGCACTGTAACCGAAAAAGAGAGAGCGGGGTGGGATTTGAAACTTAGTAAACACAACAGTGACTCTAAAAGGGGAAAGCACTGGAATGAGAATTTGGGAGGCTAGAATCAGAGTAGTGATAGAAGCTAACATTTGCACCTGCAGCAAATACTTCATTTACATTTACACATTACATTACACATTACATTTACACATTTATTTAATCCACCTAATAATATTGTGATGCAATCACCTTTTGTATTATTGTAATTTTCATACTCCAGAGCGTGAAACTGAAGTTATGTAAAGTTAAAGGAAATTCCCCAGGTGATTGTTCTGCTATAAAGTACTTCCCGACAGGCTGGGGATTGAGCCTAAAGCCCTGTGCATGCGAGGCAAGTGTTCTCCCACTGAGCGACACCACCAGCCCTCCTCTGGTTAAGTGTAAAGTCTTAAAAAATAAACATGCTGTAAGGAGACCCACAGTAAAGCTATGTCTAAGTGCAGAAAGAACGAGGGCACAGCAGAGAAAAACTTTTAAAATGGCTGGAATCTGCTTGGCCAATCTGTATGAATTATATGAGTTTGTATTATAGCTGGCTTTGCAGTCTCAACCATATCTGAAAGACTGAAAATCAAAAGAGTTTAGCTGTTTTTCAGTGCTCTTACTATACTAGGTATTATTCACTGAGATACATTTGATGAGAAATAAGGAAGGGGAAGGAGGAGGAAGGAATAGGGAATAGGAAGTGGAAAATGGGTACTTATCAAATGGCTTTCAAAATAGTACTAATTATGTAAACAATAAGACAGATAGCTCATCTCTGAGTTCTTACTATGTGCCAAGTGCCTGATGGTTTGCCTTTTTCCTCTCAACAATCTATGACATTTAGGTCCCCTTGTTCTAACAAGGGGCTATCCCATTGTAAGAAATCTCTGGATTGCTCATCATTTCCGTTGGGAATACCTTCCATAGTGTTCCTGAGTCATTTAATTATTCATTCTTCTTGAAGAACTCTTTCCTTGACTTCTCTGACACCACATCACTTCATTCTTCTCTTGCTTCCACTGTCCTTTCTTCCTATTATCTTCCTCTCTATCCCTTCTCCTCCTTTGTCTTTGAACACTTGCTTTCTGTCCTCAGCCTTTCCTCTTTTTCTCAGTTGACACGTTCTTTCTTCTCTCATACCTCAAATAACATCTGCTCTGGTCCTTTGAATTTCCCTGTAGATGCCGATTTCAAACTCAGTCTACTAGACCTTTCTGTCTGAATGCCCTACATATACTTTAAATTTGACTTGTGTAAAATTGAATTATATTCTTCATTTTCTTCCCAAATCTCTTCTGCCTCTGATAAACTCTTACTCAGCATATTAGTCTGTTTTTTGTTAATTGTTCTACCACTGAACTATACTCCCAGTCCTTTTTATATATTTTTATATTTTAAAAATATCTTTTAGTTGTCAGTGGACCTTTATTTTATTTATTTATATGTGGTGCTGAGGATCAAATCCAGTGCCTCACACATGCGAGGCGAGTGCTCTACCACAAAGCCACAAGCCCACCCCCTTATTTTTTTATTTTGAAACAGGATTTTGCTAAGTTGTTTAGGGCCTTGCTAAGTTGCTGAGGCTGGCTTTGAACTTGTGATCCTCCTGCCTTAGCCTCCCAAGCTGCTGGGATTATAGGTGTGCACTCCTGTGCCATTTTCCTTTCTCTTATGATGTTATGTATATGTGATAGTGTTGAACTGTGTTGGAACATGCATATGAGGGCAATGTTTCCCAGTTCATGACCTTGAACCAGTCCTGGACTGCACATTCTCAGATTGTTAGATGAGGAAATAACTAATTTTTTGCCAACCACTGTTACTTTGGTTTCTGTTACAGTAACCAGTACTGTAGACTAATACCTTTGAATGACTGCAGCAGCCTTCTGTGGGACTTCTTGCTCCACTTTGAACTTCTCTGCAATCTTCACAATCTGTTTCCTTCATTAAAGTCAGGGTAATCATTGCCAAATTTGAATTTGATTCTATCATCCCCTGACATCCCTCACTTCTCATGCCATTTCCTTGAGTGTGTACTTTATATTCCTTAGCCTGGCAAACCAAACCCTTCATAAACTGACCTCTGTTTTCTCTTTCCAGTCTCACTTCTAATCACCCCTACCCTATACTCTAAGCTCCTACCACACAGAACCATTTGCAGTTTCACAGAATAAGCCAACCCCTCAGATCTCAGTGCTTCTGTACCTGCTATTTGCTCTTCCCAGAATTCCCATTCCCCACCCTCTCCTAATTTCCTTGCCTGGGTAGTTTCTACTTTCCTTTCGGATTCAGATCACCTCCTTTTGGAAGTCTTTCTTGACCACTGAGAGGATCAGATATTAGTATCCTTTGTATTCCAAAAGTGTACTTTGCATGCATTTATCAAAGAATTGCCTGTTTACTTCCCTCCTCACCTCCCTCATCGCTTCTTACTTCCTAGATACCAAGAACTATTCTCTCATTCATAGGTATATCACCAGACCCCAGCAAAAACCTTGGCACAGAGTTGTCCTTTAAAAATATTTATTTAGTAAGTCAGTGACTAAGTGGATTCCATGGAGTCATGAAAATAGCATTTAAGCAGAACATAGAGGCTTGAGTTTTGTTCCTGATTCTACTACTTTCTGGATGGTTTTAGGTGAAATAATTTCATTTCACTTGAACTGATCCCGATAAGCTCGCAGGTTCCTTCCAGATCTATGATTTATAAGTTTATATAATACAGGAAGCTAAAAGTATGCAAACTTACAGAGCTGACAACTTAAAGGACTGGCTAGTAATTCTTGTACATAAAATTGTACTTTGAAAAAACATGCCAAATAAAAATGAATTTTATAGTAACATTTAAGTTCTTTCTTCTTAAAGCTTTATAAGCTATTTTTGTACAATCAATTATTTTTTACAGAATCTTCCACAAATATCTAGCATAACCTCTATTTGAAATGTAGGGAAGAAGGTGAATCTAAGTGATATTAGATAATTTATTAAAGCCAGAAGTAGGGACGGAAGCAGTAAGAATCTGATTCAGAATTGACTTGATAGAATATCCCACCATCTATAAAAGTCTTGTGATATTGTAGAGCTAAATCACTAAAGAAAGCAGTGAACTAAAACAAATTAGACAGTTTAAAATAGCAAAGACCAAAGTTAAGGTATAAGAAGACAATCCAGTTTAGATCTCATAACTAGGGGTCTGGTAGCATTCTTGAGGGGTGATCATTTATCTTTTCTCTCCCCATAAGCACGGCTATATCTAAGTAATCCCTGAATGGGCAAGTTATGCAATTTTTTTTAATATTTGGGGAAAAAATTCTACAATTCTTTTTCATACTGGTCTCAATATTATATGATACTGATAAAAGCATTTTTAATTTACCTTAGCAATAATCTGATGGCATCACCTTTATTTCATAGCTGAGGAAAGTGAGGCCCAGAAAGTTTGTGATTTGCTCAAAGTCACATAAGAGACTGTGACTGAAACAGAACTGAAACCTCATTCCCTGATCCAATTTTATCAAGAGGAATTTTCATTTGAGTCTCCATGTCTCCTGGTAAGTTTTCAATATGGCCCCTAGATCCCCTTACCAGACCTTATCTCTTAGTTAACAGACTACATCAATTATAGTAATTTTTCCATACATCCAAGATTCTCATCCTTTCCTGGCTGTGATAGGAAGAATTCCACAATGGTCTCCAAGGTTCCTGTCCCTGGTGTGCATGTTCTGTTTTTGCTATCCTCTCTCATTTGGGCAGGACTTACAGATATGAGAAGGTGTTAGATTATATGACAAAGGGGATTGTCACCCTTGGTCATGTGAGACCGCCCAACAAACCAGCTTTATATATACTTAATGAGACGATGAAATGTTATACAAACGTTATACAAATGTAGCTTCTTATTTCCACCTCTAAAATGCTGTGTGGTTTTAGATCTTCTTCCTCCCTCTCGTGTAAGTGGGTGAAAGTTACCTCTTTCTCTTCAACATTATCAAGTGTCTCTCTTTCATTTTCAACTTTACTCTCGCCTTTGAGTCCTTCCCTACAACCTACAGAGAGAGCCTCTCCACCTGACAAGCCTTTCCTACTCTCTTCAGCTCTGTGCGTCTTTCCTTTCTTTGAGTCAGACCTGCTTATTTCACATCTGCTCCTACAGAATGCTGGGTTCAGCTCTGCCCCAATGTATAATCAATAACGCCCTGCAGGCCATGGTTCTTAGTCCTGTGAAATGGGATGAGAACAGGACAATAGGGTGCCACCAGCATTGGTTTCAAACCGTCCTAGACCCAATAATTCCTCTACTTGCTTTGTTTCCTTAACCCTTTGCTCTTTACATCTTTTTGTAGTATGGCTACACAATTTGTTCATTCTCTGAGCTTTCAACCCTCTTTCTTTCTTTGTCTCTTTGTCTTGTCCTTCTGAAATCAATTTCATTTGGGGGACTTTTTTTTCAACTTAGAAAGAATGATTTAATGAAACCCCATGTTCTCATCATGTAGCTCCAACAATTACCAACTTAAGTCCAAGCCCATTTTGGATTATTAAAGTATATGCCAGAGTTTATATCATTTCAGTCATAAATACTTCAGTATGCATCTGCAAAGAATAAAGAATTCTGTCTCTCTCTCTTGCCTTTTTTTTTTTTTTTAATTAGATGGGTTCTTTCTGTGTTGCCTAGGCTGGCCTTGAACTCACCATCCTGCTTTAGCCTCCTAAGTAGCTGGGATTATAGACTTGTACCACTGTGACTAGTTAACATAAGTCTGCTAGCCTTTGAACTGAAACTATGCCAACTACTCTTCTGCTTCTCAGGCCCTCAGATTTGTACTAAAACTGTTATCGGCAGTTTTCCTGGGTCTCTAACTGTCAAATTGAAAAGCTTTGAGACTTGTTGGCCTCCATAATTCCCTAAGCCAGTTACTTATAATAAATATCTCCCTCTGTGAATGTCTAGACACAGACATACACATACGATTGGTTTTCTCTGGAGAACCCTATTTAATATGCCTCTAAAGTCTTTTTTATTCTATTTTTTGAATAACACCTTTACTGAGATATGTTTCATATACCATGCAATGCGCATACTTTAAGTGCACAAGTCATAGTTTTTAGTATTCTGAGAGTTGTATGACCAGAAATTAATTTTAGAATATTTCCATCACTCCAAAAAGAATCCTTCTGACCATTAGTAGTCACTTCCCATTCCTACCTCCTCCCTGCTCTTGGGAACTATTAATCTACTTTCTGTCTCTAGGGAGTAGTCTATTCTGGACATTTCATATAAACAAAATTATATATGGTTTCTACACAAAAACATTGTGACTGGCCTATATTACTTAGCATAATGTTTTGGGGGTCATTCTATACTGCAGTATGTTTTAGTATGTTATTTTTATTGCTGAATAATATGTCATTGTTGGATATACCACATTCTATTTATCCATTTGTCAACATTTGGAGTGTTTCTACTGTTTGGCTTTAAAAGCATTCATGTACAAGTTTTTGTGTAGACATTATGTCCACATTTCTCTTGGATGCCTACCTAGGAGAGGAATTACTGGGTCATTTGATAACTGTTTCATCTTTTGAAGAACTGTCAGATAATTTTTCAACATAGTTGTACACATTCCCAGCAGTATGAGGGTTACAATTTCATATCCTCATCCTTTTGATTCTAGCCATCTTAGAGGCTCACTGTAGTTTTGATTTGCATATACCAAACAGCTGATGGCATTGATCATCTTTGTATTCATGTCTTGGCCATATGCATATCTTCTTTGGAGAAATGTCTATTCAAATAGTTTGCCCATTTAAAAATTGGGTCATTGCTTTTTTATTCCTGACATGTGAGAGTTCTTTATAGATTCTAGATACCATTCTCTTATCAGATTGATCCACACAAATTTTCTTATCCTGTGTGCTGTCTCTTCACTTTCTTGAGTGTCTTTTGAAGCATGAAAGCTTTAAATTTTGATGCTAATTACCTTTTGTTATGTTTTTTATATTATTACTTTAAAAAATTCCTTGCCATTTATTTCTTGAAGGAACCATGTCCTGCAGAAATTATTTTCTGAATTTTGCTGATTATAACTTAAGAGTATCGTTAAATGTGTTCCTCTCCTTCTTGTATTTCATATAAACTGATAATTAGATTTAGAGGCTTGACTAGATTTATGCTCAAACTTCTGTCAGGTGTATTTCATGGGTTGTGCTGTACACATCCTATACATCCCTGTACTTCACGAGCAGATACATGGCAACTGGGACTCTGGGTATGTGTGTTCATCAGCAACTTCTGATCTTAGCAGCCCAACCCACCCACTTAAAGTTAGATGAAATGAAAATGTTCAGCCTGTGCGCTGTGCAATATAATAGCCTCTAGCCACGTAAGGCTATTGCATACTCTGAAATATGCCTAATACAACTGAAAACTGAATTTTAAATTTTATTTAAGTGGCCACCTGTGACTAGTGGCTACTGTATTGGATTGTACAGGTCTAGATTCATTATTTCATCAGAGTCCATATTTCTTAGCTAGAAGTCTTTTAAAAGAATTTCCCCTCATCATATATGGCCACTTAAAGTACAGTTCTCTCAAGAAAGACATTATGGGGGCTGGGGTTGTGGCTCAGTGGTAGAATGCTTGCCTAGCATGTGTGAGGCACTGGATTCAATCCTCAGCACTACATAAAAAATAAATAAAGGCATTGTGTTCATTTATAAATAAGAAAAGAAGGACATTATGAGACATTATGGGGACTGAGCCTGACTATGGGCCATGTGGACTGGGGTGTCCTGGCCTTGTGGCTCTTTTCAACTCTGCAAAGCAGCAGAGCTACAAGGTTCTATATCTTATAAGTAGCAAGTATGTTCCATGGTGCCCCGTACTTTATCTATGACTCTCTTTGATTTTAGTTGCAGTTTTCATGCACATTGATGGCTTCCCGTATTTTGATTTTTTGCAGTATGAAATATGGGGGGGGGTAATTAATGTCCCCAGGGTAAGCCTTTAACCAAGGGGTTTAGAGGTCATTAGCAGCATACCTAGCATCAAAGAGACATTTAAAAAACATTCTTTATACACACACACACACACACACACATATATTTTAGTTGTAAGTGGACACAATACCTTTATTTTTATGTGATGCTGAGGATGGAACCTAGGGCCTCACGCCTGCTAGGCCAGCGTGCTACCACTGAGCCACAACCCCAGCTTCAGAGAGACATTTTTGAGGTGCATTCTTCATCTCAGGCAGGAAAAGCCTTGGTTACCCACAGTGGCAACACCTCCAAAAGACCATTCACTGGCTTTGCTCCTCTGTTCCACTCTCTCCACGCCATCATTCCAGCTTCTTAGCAATATTTCCCTAATACACTACTTGCATTCAAGTCCTTTTGGGGGGTTAAAATGTAAGTTAAGGCAGGACCTGAAAATAATTTAGTTTGTGACTGTCTACTCAAAAACATTTACTGAGAGATGAGAGTGGAGTAGGCAGGGTATTAGATATGAGAAATTTAGTAGGAAGAGATCAGGGTACATAGATTAATAGGCTGCAGTTGAACAGCGTGGGGAGTGTTGTTTATTGTGGTGAGTATCCTAACAGAGTAAACATGGTGCTATTAGTTGTGAAGTATGGCAAGGTTTAGGATCCCTGAATTGTCCCTTGCAAAAACCACATTTGCTAAGTATTAAGAGAAGGTGTGAGGACAGGTGACTGTCAGGCAAAAGCATCCCTGGCTTGGACTTAGTGCCCAACTCCTAAACTTTAGTTTGGGATTAAAGTAAACCCAACAGGGATGCCCCAGTTCTTTCTTCCCTTCATTGGGCCACACTCATTTGGCCTTGCTACAGGCTTCCTGTGAAGAGAGATCTATGTTGATCTTGTATGTATCAGTGGTGTTTCCTAAAGGCCAAGCTTGAAAAAGGGAAACATTCTTTATGCCCCCCAAATCCCAAAAGAGAACACATTCTGATTGCAAAGCCAGAAACAAGTTCTCTCATGATCCAAGGTATCCCTCATGACACACTTTTACTCTTTTGTATTGTGGCCTTAGAACCTTGATGGTGCCCCAGCTATAATCCTTCTTAGTACTACACTGAAGAGGGAAACTTGAGCTTGATAAAGGTTGGAATGTGAACTCATATGACTTTCCCTCTTTTGTCCTTTTGTTTTCCTAAGTGCTCTGCATTAGGAAATTTAGAACACTTGTATGTTTACTGAAAAAATCATCCTGAGGTTTTCCAACCTAAAAATTGTTGTTTTACGGTTACTTTGCCAAGCTAGTCCTGGGCCCTGGTAATGTTATTTTGCTAGTATCTTCCTATCAATGGGGAACTTTGATCCTGAATTCCACTCATGGTGGGACCACTGATGTTTCCAGAGTTCCAATCACCTTTCTGCAAAGGTTAAAAGAGGGCTAAACTCCATCCAGTTCTTACTACTTCATATTAAACACTGCTGATAATCTAGTCTTTACCAGATGCTGAGACTAATGTTATCTAGAACTTAATTATACTCAAATAGCTGAAGTTTTCCCTCTCAACACTTAACAGATTATGTACTTGTTTCTCCAACCAGACTCAACTCCTGGAGGACAGGGGCCTAGTATTGTATATATTTAATGAATACAAGTTGAATGAAGACCTGTATCAAGTTACTGGGAATATAGTAACTTTTTCAATTGTTAAAGACAGAAATCCCACCTCAAGCTAGCTTAAGTAAAAACAAAGACCCACCCCAACAGCAAAGTCCAAGGCTCATATGTTATGCTATAAAGAGCTCATCTTTTTCATTTTTTTTCTTTCCTCCTTGCTGTGTTTGGCTTCACTATTGGGTAGGCCTTCTTCATATGGAGTCCTTGGGTTCAGCAAATGCAATTTTTAGTTCTGATTGGGTCCAACTGGGCTTGATTCATATGTCTATCTCTAAAATAGACAAAGAAGTCAGGGGGATGTGCTGGTCTGCTAGGCGAGGCCTAGGTCACATGCTCACCTTCAAAACTGGTGGTGCAGGAATCAGTTCCTCAGAAGTATAGTGAATTGAGACTGGTGTGTATGTGTGCAGATGTGGTGTGGGAGCTGGTCTATTGTGTGGATGCTGGTCAGTCACAGCAACTCTACTTTCACCCCCATTGCTGAATTCTATCTATGTCTTTCCCTATGATTCGTCTCCTGTGGGGTATGGATACCAGCTTGTACTGGACTCGGTCAGTGACTGCTGGCTTTTCCTCAGAGGTGGGGGCCATACCTTCTGCTTAGGGTGTTCCTCAGATTCTGTCTACCCAGTTTATAGCTGGCTCCTACTTGTCCTCTTCCTGCTCTGAATGTTTCCAGTAAGCTTCACAGTGCATGCAATGTCCTTTCAGACACTTTGGCAACTAGTGAGTCATGTATACAAAGAACTATTCAAAGCAAAATGTGGTCAGTCTCTAAGAGAGTACTGAAAAGATGTTTGGCGAGCAGAGATAAAGGCCTACAACATCTGGCTGGGAGCATGAGAGTAGACAACTAATTCAGGGACTATCAAGCATCCAGGACAGGTTTAAGTGTAGGATGCACAATGATAATAACAGCAATAATAATAATAGCAGCTGGTTGATTAGTACTTACCACGTGCCACGCATTAAGAACTTCATGTGATTTAACTCAATGAATCTTCATAAACACCTTCTGGGTAGGTGCAATATCCCCCCCTTTTAGAGATGAGGTTAAGTAACTTGCCCAAGGTCACACAGCAAGGAAGTGGTAGGTTAGGACTGGATTCCCATGATGGAGGGTCTTAAAGGTTAGGTACAGTATTAGTCTAGACTTACAGTTCTTTAAGTAGTTATTTCATCATTCTCCATGGACTCAAACTTTCTGAAAGCAGAACTGTACCTGAACTCTTTAGAACATCTAGATGGGCTCTACCCTTAGGTAGAAGCTAAATACTTATATCCTGGGTGAAATTGAATAGACTGTTTTCACCCACTGTATAAGTATGTTAAAAGCAGCGCACCATCAGAATGAGCACTGCTATACAAATAAACTCTTCCAACCAAGTAGAGCCCTAGACAGGAAGTTATGGACCTGAGTAATGGAGGCTTTCACCTCTGACTCACATGTGACTGGGCAACTGACCTAATGGCTCCAAGCTACAGATTTTAAAAAGAGAGGGAACTTTACCCAACATGTGCCACAAGAACACACTGGGAATATAATAACAATAAATAAATACATATTACTTTCTTGCAATATTTAAGAGGAACACTACAATAAACCAAGGCATTTTTCTTAGTTTCATCATAATTTCAGTAATCAGTAAATAGGCATTAGGAACCAATCATTCTGGACACTATGGGATTACAATGGCACGATACTACTATCTATTTTACAGGATATAATGGACAAAGTCAGTTTCAGTGGTAAACATTGAGATTATTTAACAGAACATCAAAATGGCGAAGAACATGAAAGCTCCTCTGGAGATATCTATCTATCTATCTATCTATAGTTAATAGTGAACTCAGTTAGTGACGAACATAGAAACAAGCTATCCTAAAAAAGAAAAGAAAACAAAACAATAACACCAACCACAACAAAAAAAACCTGAGCTCAGTGTTTGAACCTCAGTGCCTCAGTGGAAGTCTTTACTATCTGTGCCACCTAAGGTCAGTCACTTAGCTTCTCTGAGCCAATTTCCTTCTCTCTAAAATGGGGATAATAACCATCTAGCTCAAAGCGCTGTTGTGAAGATTAAGTAAAATCATGCGTGTAAAACTTTGATCCAGTGCATGGCTATGCACCACAAGTCAACTGTCACTACTGTCACCTCTGCAGGAGAAAAGTCTTTTCTGGCCCCTTTTCTACAAGAAAAACCATTGTTCCTCCAGTTAGACCCCACTCAAGCGGTCGGGGCAGAAAAGTGCTTTGAAGTGCTCGGAGATGGGCGCTGCGGGAACGCAGAGCCAGCCACCCCGGGCGGCAAAGCACAGCCCCCTCGGCAAAGCCCATCTTCCATTTCCTTCCCTTCCTTTTCGGGAAAGCCAAGCTCCCCCCACGCGTTCGGTTATCTTATTTTCCTGCCTCGCAAGGTCGCTGCCCCCTCTGGTTTCTCTCCGCGTACTCTCAGCCGTGCCGGCCTGCGACAGCGAGGCGGCGGGGGCCGGCGTCCCGGTCCCTCCCCGCCCCCTTCTTGCCCTCGGCTGCCGCTGGCCGCAGCCGCGCGCCGAAGCCGGGACTCCCGCCGGGATTGACGCGCTGGGGGAGGAGCGGTTTGTTGGTGCGCGCCTCTAAGGAGCATTACGGCAGGACTCGTTCCCGGCTCCGGCCGCCAGCCCCAGCCTCCAGGGTCCGGAGCCGGGACTGGCGGAGGCCGCGAGAGAGGGAGCGCGAGCGAGGAGGCCCGCGCCCAGCCGCCGCCGCCGCCGCCTCAGCAGCCATGGCCGAGCGCCGCGCCTTCGCCCAAAAGATTAGCAGGTACATCTCGGGCGTGGGGCGCGCCGCCGCGGCCGGAGGAAGAGGCGCAGAGCCCTCCCGGCCGGGCCTAGGAAGCGGGTGGGTGTGGCGACGTGGGCGCCGGCGCCAGCGCGGGGATCCCGCGGCCGGGCCCGGCTGGCGGAGGGCGGAGGGGTCGCGGGCTGCTCGGGCGCCGCCGAGGCCTCCCGCCGCCCTGCGACCCTGGCCTTCAGCCCCGGCCCGCGCGGGCTGCAGAGGCGGGGGGCGGCGCGCCCGCCTCCGCCGGCTCCGCGGCCGCGCGGGCCTGGAGTTTCGCGGCGGTTCATGGAGGGCGGGTGGGGGAGCTCGGCGTCCGACCGCCGGCGCTGCCCAAATTCTTTGTGTCCCCACCCCCGGACTGCGGGGGGCTGCCGCGGCGTTGGCCCTCTCCCCTCCCTCAGCCCGCCCCCCGTTGGTCCCGGAGGGTGCGGGGTCCGCCCTCCTCCACCCCAACAAAAGGAGCGGCGAGCGGCGCGCGGCGGGCGGGCGGGAGGCCGCCGCTCCTTCACGCCTAGCTCCCGGCTGGGGACATCTGACAGGAACCCTCCCTGAGCCCAGGGGCCCAGTTCGCGGTGGGTTTGTGCACCCAGATTTCAGACGTGGGGCTGCAATGAAAAGTTGAGGGTTCGGTGTGCAGCCCCCGAACCTGGCCGATGTTATGAGTTCGCATGTGAATTTCAATGTGCGCCTGTGTTTCTCATAGCCCCAGAGAAGATGGATGATAGGCAGTGTGCTTCCTACGTTGGCCTTGCACTCTTTACCGTAGGAGTCTTGGAAGTAAGCAAGTGATCAAGGTGTAGGTTTTGGAGCCATTTACCCACCTACTTGTAGCGGGTTGGGTGCCACTTTTCTTTCCACCCCCCAAATTGAAATTTAATTATTGTGGGAGGAGCCCAATATGTTTAGAATTTCACTATGGAATGTACTTACGTATTAGGCACTGGACCTTTTAAAAATTTTAATAAAATCATATTTCTATGGATTATGATGTTCCAAGAAAGGAAACATTCTAATGAAATACTTTTTTTTTTTTTTTGACCAATTTTTCTGTGGCTCTGAATCTTTTTGGTTTGCTGACATTTCTTAAAGGTTTTTGAACTATCAAAAAAGACCTAAGAAAGCTACTTGATCTCGGTAATGTTAACTCTCTTTTGGCATGTTTTTCATTTAAAAATAACATCTTTTTTATAAACTTTTATGTAAACTTTATGCTTTTTTGTTTTTCAAGTTTTAAAACAGATTTAGTTTTCTTTGGCAAAATATTAAGTACTTAAGAGCATGGTTCTCCTGTCAGACACTGACATGGGTTCAAATCCTGTTATTTTACAATTTGGGATCTTGGCCAAGTTGGTAAATTCTATTAAAGTTTTAGTTTCCTCATCTGAAAAATGGGAATAATAGTAGTACCTAGCTCATAGGGTTGCTGTGAGCATTAAATGGTCTAATTTGAAGATTGCTGTCAATGCTGTAATCCCAGTCTCCTGAGGCTACAGAAGGGAGGATCACAAGTTCAGACCAGCCTTAGGAATTTAGTGACATCCTGTCTCAAATATAAAAAGGGCTGGGGATGTAGCTTAGTGGTAGAGCACCACTAGGGTCAATCTCTAGTTTGAAAAAAAAAAAAAAAAAAAGGTCTAATTTGTATGAAGTGTTTTTGCATAGAGAATGACCTATACCAGCTGTCTCCGAATAATACTTGTAATAGTATAACCTAGAAAGTTGGGATAGGAAATCATAACTTTTTTGTTTTGTTTTATTTTGGTAACATAACTGGCTTTTGTTTCTGAAGGCAATGACATTAAAAAAAAGATGTATTAACTGACATTTTTTATATTAGTTTTTCTTTAATAGAACCAAAATTTATCTCTGAAAACATTGTGCTGATCAAGTAAGTGCACATTAGAGAATAAGATATTAAATATATACAGTGTCTGGGCTCTACTAATGGAGTTTGGCATCAGATGGGATAGGAGCAACACCAAGAAAAAAAGATAATCAATTGTGCAAAATAGCCTCAAGTGCAAATAAGGATTGCCTTATAAAGTTATAAAGTTAGGGCAATAGGGATGTAGAGATAGGCATTGATTAGAGAAGGCACTTAGGGTGTATAGTGTATAGATAGCAGTGATTAATGATTGACTGGATATGGAGGGTGAAGAAGACTGAGGAGACATCCAGGTTTTTAACTTGGGCAACCAGATGAATGGTAGAGGCAGTCATTGAGGTAAGGGAGTACAGGAGGAAGAAGGGAATTTGAGAATGGAAAATGAGGTTGGATGGAATTGATTATTTAGTTTAGGACATGTTAATTTTGAGGGGCTCATGAATCATTTAAAGAGAAACATCTATTAGGTTATTGGTGCAGGTATAAGGCACAGAAGATTGGGCTGGAGACTAGATTGGGAATCATTAGCAAGTAGATTGTAGTTGAGGCCAGGGGAGCCCATGAGATTGCTCTGGGAGAATGTGCAGACTTCATTTGGAGGGAAGATGAAGGAGAGAACTGCAGTAGATAATGATTATCTGCTCATTGTGAATAAAAGGTACTTTCCTCCTTGTCACCAAATATGGTTGAATTATATTTCTGAATAGAGTCTCTTCTGCTTCTGATTTTCCTACTAGAGGAAGTCTGGAGATAAACTGTTTTTGATAGACTGGCATTGCTACTCATTGAATAAACTTGGGCAAATTACTTGACTCTACTTCTGCCTCATTTTCCCTGTCTAAAAATGGGACTAATAGTAGAATTTATCTCAGGGATTTTGTGAGGATCAAAGAAGTAAACACTTCTAAAGTGTATTGATTATAGCAGTGCTTTGTACATAATAAATACTTAGTATCAACTTTTGTTACAATATTTATAATGTGGTTTGGGACCTTTTGGAAGTGGTAATCCTTTTTTCATGCTGCATATACAGGAAATTTGTTGCTCTGTAGACTGATGCTGTTTGAAGCTTTTTTTTTTTTCTTTTTTAAAATCTTCATGGTTATCCATAAATCTTTACTTTAAAAATAATTATACTGCTCTTTTTTCTGGCTCGGTGTTTTTTTTTTCTTTTTAATACTTTACATTTAGTGCTATTATTTTTTTGAGTCCGTGATTTGGTGATTCCTGAATGTTCTTTATTCATGTATCACTAATGTTACTGTTTACCTCAGCTTCTCATAGAAGGGAGCATATCAAGTAATTACCTTTTTACCTGTCTCTGCATTTTGAGGATAAGGCCCATGCCTTTATGGAATGTTGACTGTTTGTAGATTAATGACCTAGGATTTTGTTTGGATGATTTTGTCCTATCACTTCATATGGATGAACATTTGTACCCACTAATGCACTTTTTACTACCTTTTTATTTTCATAACCCAGCAAGGCAGAAGTACATAGTAAAGAAGGCTCTGGGGTCAGATTGCGCAGGTTTGAAATTGAATGAAACACTTAGAACACTTAGAAGCACTTAGAACTGTGCCTGGAACATAAGCATTCAAAAATCTTAGCTACTGCTACTATCATGCCTATATTATTTGCTGTTGTTACTACTACCATATTCCACATTGGGAATTAAGGCCTTTAAAGAGTGATATGATTTGCCTAAATTGGGACTCAAACATTCGTCTTTGGATTTCAGATATTGTACTCTTTTTTATTTGACTATATTTTCTTCTGAAACACATTTTCCTTGGTAGTTTCGGGTTTTCTAACAGTATGACTGTAAGCATCCCAAAAGTATGCTTTTAGTCTTCCCTTGGTCGATTGAGTATTGTTTTGCTGCCTAACAAGCAGAATTTATGCAAGTTTTTTTTGGTCAGATCTTCATATCTGGATATGGGCTTATTTAGTCCAACTCAGTTTTTAGTCTTGTAGCTGTTAATAACTGGCTGGATAGACCCAGTCTTTCAGTGTGCAGAATCTACTTTGTTTAATCCATAGTTCCACATTTTATCAACTGCTTCATTACTGTCTTTTGTTCTACTTGATACTGGAGTCCTAGGGTGGAGGCCCTGCCTGGTTTCTGAGGTCTTAAAAGATGAGGCTGGGCTACTTGTTCCAATATGTCAATCAAAGAGATGAGCAGTGGTTAAGGGTAAGAAAGGAACTTTAATCAGGAGCCATACCAGAAGAACAGAACCAGGAGTTCAGTGACCAAAGATGTGTCTTTAAGGCACTGACAAAGAAAAAGGTAAGGATGGGAGTAGGGCTTGCCTGACTGGGGGTTTGTAAGTTGGCAGAGTAGGTCATCTTGGTCAGGACATAGTCTAGTTGATTATTAATATCAGGACTGCTTCTGTGAAGCTCTGGGAAGGTCATCATCACTTGAGGGGGTGATTTGGTTCCCTGAGTAAGATGATTGCCTTTGCTTAGGGAGGCAGCCTTGGTTCAGTGATGGGGTAGTTGCTTTTGCAAAAGCAACTACCCATCAGTGGTCTGTGGGCAGTGGTCTGTTCTGCTAGGCTGTGTTACTTATGAGTAGTTTCTGCTTATCAATCAGACCTGTGGTTCCTGGAATCCAAGGTAAAGGCAGAAGAAAGTGGCTCAAAAGAAAAAAGTTAGAGGCAAATGGAATAGAGAGGGACAAAATGGAGTGGACCGCCTTCATACTGATCTTACTTTTTTTTTTTTTTTGATGATGCAGGGGATCAAACCCAGGAACTCACATATGCCAAGCAAGTGCTCTGCTAATGTGCCACACTCCCAGCCCTTCTATCACTGATTTGTAATGCCGAATATCTAACATATTTTTTATTCCTGAGTTACATCGTATTGTCTGAGGGAGACTAGGACAGTTGACCTTTTATTAATTAATGTCTTGTTTTGAATGAGGTTTACGCCATATCATTTCTTTACCATTTTTTGTTTCCCTACCTCAGTGTTTACTGAAAAGTTTTGAGTTTAACACGAGTCATTCATTTCAACTTAAGCATACTATTGTCTCAATATGTCATTTAATCATCATTCCCTTGAACCTGAAAGATCTCTTCTCCCCAAAACTTAACCATTTTTCTGGACTTTGAAACCTTTTCATTGTTGATTCCCTAAGAACCTTGATTCTGTATTTTCCCCTTTTCTAACACTGCACACGTATGTGTGTGTGTGTGTATGCATGCATGTGTTTTGCTGAGGATGAAACTCCAGGCCTTGTATGCTAAATCTTGCTCTACCACTGAGCTATACACCCTTGCTTTCTCACCTCTTTAATCTGTTCCTTTGACTTACCTTTCCCTTAAATCATAAGAATTATCAGCCCTTTCTCACCATAAAACAAAAGAATCATTGAATCTTCTTGCATTTTAGCTGCCAACCAGTCATTCCTTTTTCTTTTCTGGTCACACTGCTCCTATGTATGTGGTATATTCGTGACTACTTGCTGCTTGTTTTCCTCCTCATACATCCTTGAACCATGTGGATGTGCTTATTACCTCATGTATATTTGAATTGTAGAACTCTTGAGGGTTTAGAATCTTTGACTTTTTTCTTTTTCTCATCACTGATTTCATGAGATACTTTTTAAAGAAAAAATTTTCTTGTTCTCTCTACTGCCTGCACCCCCATTTTAATACTACTTTTGAGAACTCTTCATGGCAGGTCTAGGTTTTGACTTTATCTCTAGTGCTTAGCAGAGTCTTGTGGATACTAAATACATAAGAAGTGTTTGAAAAAATGCCCACCTGCCACTTTGGGGCATGTTTTGTGAGCTGATTTGGTTTTGCCGTCCTCTGATTCAGGTGTGCCGCACAGACCCCCTCCAAAGTGGCTTTCATCATGGCCTTTTCTTCAGGAAAAGAGTGTATTCTTAGAGTGTCAAATCTGAACTCCTGCTTGTTATTTTGAGGTAATCCACAATCTGGTCTTTCTGTTGTAGGCTTATTCTTTAGTTTACACTTTCTACTCCAGTCAGTCTGGTATTTTCTCCGTACCCCCATAAGTGGTGTGCTCATTTCCATTACTATAACTGTACTGCTATTCTTTCTTTTTGACTTATCTTTCTTCTTTCTAATGTCTTGCCCATTCTTTATACTGTCCTAACTTTTGGAATGAGTGTCTCCTTTGTACTTATCACCTATGAATGCATTTCTAAGCATTACAATTTTTTTTCTGGTTTTGGAGGTATTTGAGTAGAATTATATTGTACATTTGTAGGTTTTCTGTCTTGCTTTTGCTCAAAGTTCTGTTTACAAGGTTCATTCATTATATTGTGACTAATTGAAATCACAGTATTTAGTTGTATAAATATGCCACAATTTATCTATTCTACCATAGATGAATACTTGGATTAGTTCCTTTTTTTTTTTGGTGGAGCTGTGGATTGTGCCCAGGATCCCTCACATACTAGGCAAGTGCTCTACCCCTGAGCTATATCCCCATCCCTATTTCTGGAGTATTGCAATACATATATTCTGGTACAAATATACACGAGTTTCTCTAGGGTGTACCCAACTGTGGAATTCCTGGGCCACAGGTACTTTTTGCTCATCACAACGGTTTACTCATCAAGTTTATTTGATAATGTCAAACTGTTTTCTGGATTCATTACCTCTATAGCATTCTTATTTGCAGGTCATTTCTGGGCTCTCAATTTTGTCCACTAGTCTGATTTTATGTCTTTTCACCAGTTAAAACTCTTCTCAATTTTTGTCAGCTTTGAGACTTAGTAGACCAACTCCTTCCCCACTTTTAAAAAAGCATCTTGGCTGCTCTTAACCCTTGAATATCCATGTAGATCTTAGAATATTCCAGAATAAAAAAATAAAATTCCAACCCCAAAATCCTGATAGAATTTGATTGAGATTATATTTAATTTATACATAAATTTGGTGGAGAAATGATATCCTTTTAATATTGAGTTTCCAAACCATGATTCATGGTATATCTCTCCATTTTTTTTAGGTTTCCATGTGTACAATGAAATTTTATAGTTTTCTTTGTAAGGTTCTATTTTTAGTTAGATTTATTTCTAGTTATAAACCAACTTTTTATCCAGGTATACCTTGCTAAATTTTTAATTCTAAAAGTGTATCTGTAGATTCCTTTGTTTTTTCCATGTAGACAGCCATATCATCTGGAAATCACAAGTTTTTATTTCTTTCAACCCTTATGTCCTTATAACTAATTTTTTTTTTCTTGCCCTGTAGACAGTTTGCTGTAGTTTAGATCATGACTGTCCTCTAAAGGACCAAGTGTTAAGGGCTTGGTCCCCAGGGTGGTACTATTGTGGAACTCTTAATGAAGTGGGACCTAGTGGGAGGTATTTAGGTTATTGGAGGTTGACCTTGAAAGGGATGGTAGGACCCTAGCCTTTTCCTTATTCTCTTTTTTTGTTTCCTGGCCATGAGGTAAGTGATTTTGCTCTGCCACATACTACTTCCATGATATCCCAGTCCCAGGCAAATGTTCCAAGTGATCATGGACTAGAGCTTCCAAAACTGAGCTAAAACAAACCTTTTTCTTTATAAGTTGATTATCTCAGATATTTTGTTATAGTGATAGAAGATCCAATACACTATGAACTTGCATTACTATGCAGATTATTACCATTTCTATTCAACATTGTATTAATATTGAGCATTCTTGTTTTATCATCTTAAAAGGAAAGCTTTTTATGTTTTACTACTAAGCTTAATGATTGCTGAGAGTTTTTGGTAGATTTTAGGGAGTTCAGTTCTTTTAGTCTGGATTCCCTAGAAATAGTCTGAGAAAAGGCTTAAGAATTAATGCTTTATTTGGGAAGCACAATCCCAGGACATCTGGAATGATTGAAAAAGGAAGTGAGGTAGAGAAAGATGGGAAACAAAATAGTGATTCCTTATGTTTTTGGCCACTGCTTCACAGAGAGTTAGAGAGAGATTTGTTTGGCAGGTGTGCATTGCCTGGCCACACAATCTATCTCTGGAAAGAAGAATGGTTCCTCAGAGTAGTAGATAGGAGTATGGAAAAGTAGGAATTTATTTGCCTGCTTTTCTCCTGTATTCCAGTCAATTCATTCTCTCCAGGGAGTTAACTCCCCTTACCTCTGTGTTGCATCATTTGGATCCCTTTGGCAGTTGCTCTGGATGTCTCACTATTTTTTCAATGTCTTTTATCTGGGGATTTTTTTTCTTTTTTTGGTTCATTGACAAAAACTCACATTAATTTACATACACACAAAAGCATTCACTCATGTGACTGAATACTTGGGTATAGTGGTACAAATGATGTCAACAGACCTGTTATCAACAGACCTGTTGCCTTCATTTTTTTTTTTTATCGATTTTGCATTAAATGATTATATACTGAGATTTGACAGTCAGTCTCAGGCTCTAATCCTATCAGCAGAAAAAAGTCCAGAGGTTCAATTATTGGTCTGCCTTCGGTCACATGTCCCCAACTTGAACCAGTCACTGTTTTAGGAATCCAGGGTTGTCTGTCAGTCCTAAATCTCATGACCTTCTCAATGACTTGGGAGGGAGATGTGATTGGGTCAGCCCCTACTAAATCTCAAAGAATGAGTGTGTTACCAGAATGAAAAGTTTTCTAATATAAAGAATCTGGAAGATGAGCATTCTGGTCACACCAAGACAACTGATGTTGTTTAAAATCAGTCATTTTAAGTTCCACATTGCTATAATTATTTAAATTTATGGTTACATACTAGCTTTCCTATCTGTAATTTAAATGGAGCTGGTGAATACAAAGAAAACCAATATTACTTGATGAAAGCTAGTTGTGGATTCCCTGCCCCTATTTTTAAAAAAAATTTAGCTCAGACCTTAATGCCAGGGTCATAGCCTTCCCAAGAACATCTGGCAGTTTTTTAGTTTTGAATTTTGGCTTTCTCATGCTTTCATCTGCATTTGTGTTCATGACACCAGAAAACTGAACTAACTCCTTTCATATTAAGGATTTAATGATTTTCATAATTTTTGCTAAAGATACAGGGATGGTGGTGCAGAGGCTCAGGGTACAAAATTTTCTCCGTGTCTCCACCCCTGCTCTCCCACCATCTTTCTTTCTCTGACTAATGTACAAGTTCTTTCCCTAATCTACACAGAACAGTCCCAACTATACCCAGGTTCTTCTTAAAAAAACAACAAAATAAAATCCATCTTTATTGAGTTGTATTTTATTTACCATAAAATTTATTCATTTAAAATATACTATTAATCCTGGAATCAGCGTTTTGCTAGCCCTATGTGTTATACAGTATTATGCAGGCATTTGCATGAATACAAGAGTTACATCCATACAAACTAACTGCTAATATTTTGTTATGTAAGGAAAAGAGTTTGGTAAAACCGGGATTGAGATGATAATCCCACTTTGTAATGTATTTATGTTAACAAAAGTACCCAGGGCCAGTGTATGACTGCTGTGAGTCTGAGGCACTTGTGCCTACACCACCCTTTTCCTTCATTAAAAGGTAGCTAAAAAAATAAATAAATAAATAAAATATACAATTAAGTGATTTTTAGTAAGTTTATAATTATAGAACCATTACCCCAAACCCAGTTTCAGAGCATTTCTACCACTCCCTAAGCCTTTGTGCTAGTTTTTGGCAATTCCTCCTTTCCACCATAAGCCCCAGGCAACCCACTAATCTACTTTCTGTTTCTTTCTAGATTTTCCTTTTCTGAACATTTCATGCAAATGGAGTCATATGATATGTAACGTGTGTGTGTGTGTGTGTGTGTGTGAGAGAGAGAGAGAGAGAGAGAGAGAGAGAGAGTGAGTATTGAACCCAGGGCCTTGTACATGTTAGGTAAGCACGTTACGTACTGAGCTCTGTCTTCAGCCCTGGTATGTAGCTTTTTGTGTCTGGTTTCTTTTGCTTAGCATACTATTTTTATGGTTCATCTATATTGTAGCATGTATTTGTACTTCACTTTTTTATGACTGAATAATATTTCACTGTAGGTAGCACATTTTTGTTTATTTGTTCATCAGTTGATGGACATTCATATTTTTTTTCGTTTTTTTCTTTTTTTAAAAAAATTTATGTAATTTTGATTCATTCAACACAAATGGAGTACGGCTGTTGTTTCTCTGGTTGTACACAAAGTAGAATCACCCCATCTGTGCATTCATACATGTACACAGAGCAATGATGTCTGTCTCATTCTGTTATTATTCTTATCCCCCAACCCTGACCCCACCCCTCCCTTCCCTCTATGCTATCTATCCTTTCTCCATTCTTGCCACCCTTCCACCCCACATTATGCACCATCATTCACTTATCAGAGAGATCATTCAGCCTTTGGATTTTTGGGATTGGCTAATCTCACTTAGCATAACAGTCTCCATCATC
>JAJEJO010000406.1:1499053-1519407 GCA_020662805.1 Glaucomys volans
CCCTCTATGCTATCTATCCTTTCTCCATTCTTGCCACCCTTCCACCCCACATTATGCACCATCATTCACTTATCAGAGAGATCATTCAGCCTTTGGATTTTTGGGATTGGCTAATCTCACTTAGCATAACAGTCTCCAACATCATCCATTTACCTGCAAATGCCATAATTTTATTCTTCTTTATGGCTGAGTAATATTCCAGTGTGTCTATATACCACAGTTTCTTTATCCATTCATCTACTGAAGGGCATCTAGGTTGGTTCCACAATCTAGCTATTGTGAATTGAGCAGCTATGAACATTGATGGGACTGCATCACTATAGTAATCAACCAAGAATCTTACACCCAGCAAAACTTACCTTCAGATTTGATGACGAAATAAAATCCTTCCATGATAAACAAAAGCTTAAAGAATTCACAAATAGAAAGCCTGCCCTGCAGAACATTCTCAGCAAAATATTCCAAGAGGAAGAAATGAAAAATAACGTTAGTCAACATGGGGAAGAATTACCCTAAAGAAATAGCCAATCAATAGGCATTTAGATTATATCTACCTATGGCTTGGGAATAGTACCTCTGTGAACATTTGTTTGCAGACTTTTGTTTAAACACTTGTTTTCAGTTCTTGTGAATATGTACCTAGGAGTGGAATTGCTGGGTCACATGGTTATTTTATGTTTAATTTTTTTGAGGAACTGCCAAACTATTTTACAATAACTGCACTATTTTACATTTCCAATAGCAGTGTATGAGGATTCTTATTTCTCTGTATATCTTTGTGTACTCTTATTATTGTCCTTTAAAAAATTTTTTTTTTTTTTTAATTTTGGTACCAGGGATTGAACCCATGGGTATTTAACCACTAAGCCACATCCCCAGCCTCTCCACCCCCTTTTAAAATAGTTTCAGTTGTAAATGGATATAATAACTTTATTCTTATTTATTTATTTATTTATTTATTATGTGGTGCTGAGGATGGAACCCAGTACCTTATGTTCTAGGCAAGCACTCTACCATTGAGCCACAACCCCAGTCCCCAAGCCCTTTTTAAGTTTTATTTTATTTTTTTTTTGGTGGGGGGTACCAGAGATTGAACCCAGGGGCACTTAACCACTGAGCCACATCCCCAGTCCCCTTTTACGTTTTTTAAATTTTGAGACAGGGTTTTGTTAAGTTGCTTAGGGCTTAGTTAAGTTTTGAGGCTGACTTTGAACTTGTGATCCTCCAGCCTCATCTTCCTGAGCTGCTAGGATTACAGGCATGCCCCACCATGCCTGGTTATCCTGTTTTGATTATAGTTAGTCTAAGGTATGAAGTGGTATTTCATTATGCATTTCCTTAATAACCAGACATATTTTTTGTGCTTATTGGCTGTTCACATATCTTCTTTTGTATGTTTGTGGGTAAGAAGATTCTGGCTTTATTTTTATGAAATAAGGTGGAATTAAATATAAATTTATCTCATTTTGAGAGTATTAACTTTTTATAGTAGAAGATTTTTCCCTGTGTTTTTAGTTGCCAGTTTTAGGTCAGTGTTAACATTCATAGATGCTAAATTTTTGAACATTTTTGTTATAAAAATTTAATATATTACATGAAGTATGGAACAATATTATTACCATGTGTCAGTTGAGGAAATTGAGACAGAGCGAGTATTATGATCACTGTGTTGAAGATGTCTAAGTTTCCCTAATACAGTGCTTTATAAATCTTTAACTTAAACCTTATCCTAAAATAGTATCACATGGAATACATGAGACATCTGAGGTCTTTTCTTTTTATCCCCCTTAGGAATGGAGCTGGTTTTAAATATTAAGATATTATATAGAAGGTCTATTATTGTTCTTTTGTTTTGTTTTGTTTTTTGTTTTTGGTACCTGGGATTGAACTTAAGGGCACTCTACTACTGAGCCACATCCCCAGCCCTATTTTGTATTTTATTTAGAGACAGGGTCTCACTGAGTTGCTTAGCACCTTGCTTTTGCTGAGGCTGGCTTTGAACTTGCTGTCCTCCTGCCTCAGCCTCCCAAGCTGCTGGAATCACAGGCATGTGCCAGCGTGCCCAGCTAGCTGTATTTTTTTTTTTTTTTGTGGTGCTGGGGTTCGAACCCAGGGCCTTGTGCTTGCGAGGCAGGCACTCTACCAACTGAGCTACATCCCCAGCCCTGTATTTTGTTTTATATATCAGCCTTATGAATTTCAGTTTTCTTGATCCCTTAGTGGTTACCCTGGTCCAGTTCTCCAAGTTTCTGAAGACTTTAACCGGAAGTCTAGCTGACAGGTGACACTAAGATAATCCCTCAAATCTGTGTTTTAATTAGCCATTCATGAAAGGTAGTAGACAGATCATAACAGTAGTGGTACTCATTGCAGTATTCCTATTAATAATACGTTAGTGTACATACTAAGCATTTTCACTGGGTATCTTTAATTGAGCTCATAGGCTAGGCTTTGGAAAATAGAGAAATTGTTAGCTCTGAATTGTAGAAAGAACCATTTATCTTTGGAAACTTGCTTCCATGGAAAGAGGCCTTCGGTATCTAGATATGAATTCAAACCCTTCCTCTACCTTTCATAAAATCAGGCAAGTTTCTTATTTTTGAAATTTATCTAAAAGATCTGTTTTTTCTCATTATAAAATAATGTTGTTATGATAATTTTGGAATACAGAAGTCTTGATAGAGAAAATAAAATCACCTGTAATTCTCCATTCAGACAAAAATCTCTGTCTTTCTGGTGCTTCCATTCTAGTGATAGTCTCTGTAAAATCTAGAAATAATCATAGTGTCCATCAAGAGAGACTGGTTAAATAAGTTCTACTTTATTAATAAAATAATGGTATGAGCTTAATAGCCTGTGCTCTACAGCAAATAAAAGGGGGACAGTGGTTAAGCATAGAGTCTCTGTATTTAGATCTGGGCTTTATTCCTTGTCAGGTATGTGACCATAATGACCTCCTGAAGCTTTAGTATCCTTATGTAATACCTGCTTCATAGGATTTTTCTGAAAATTAAATGATGTTTAACAAATGTAACACTTTCAGAGCATATGGCATGCTGTGAGTGCTCCACAAATGTTGCTAGTATTATTAGTTTTATGTACTGATATAGAAAGATTTCCAAGATCTATTATTATATATGACATAAAGTACCAAGAAGATTATTGTATGATACCATGTATGAACATTAAAAAATAAGGATTTCTTTTTTTTAGAATTTCCAATCATCTTTTATTTAGACCAGCATCTTCCCAAAGTAGAACAAATATGTAATGAAAATTTGTGTCTATTATATTTTTAAAAAACTAAATCTCCAAGTTTACTAATTTTGTCTCCTAATGTGAAGTACTCTACAATCATATTCCTCAAATAGTAGGATGGATTAGTAAGGAAACTTTTTAAATACAGTTTCACAATAATCAGTAAGTATTCTGATACATGTTCAATTACATGAACTTAAGAACTTTCTTTACAAAGCAATAAAATGGCTAGAATACAAATATTGTTGATTATGCTGTTCTTATGTCATGAAACCTCTGCATTCCTATTTAAAGAAGAATTAGGTTAAGTTAAAATTTTAACAAGTATTAATAAAGAATCTATTATGTGTCAGGCATCTAACAGAGAAAATATGCAAGGTCACTGCTTCCACAGACCTAATCAGGCAATATTTTCTTATGGTGAATTCCTAAGTACAGATTGAAAACCTACACAGAATTCCATGTTTTCATTGCCCCCAAAATATTATTTGGATAGTAAGGATTTCTTATGCTGATGTGTATACATATTTTTCTTGAAGCACACCCAGGAAAATATTAAGTGGTTACCTTTGAGGACTACTAGGATGGGGGATTGGAAGTGGTAGAAGATGTGCCTTTTGTTTTTACCTCTTTGTGAAATTTGGATTTTTTAATGCCATGCACACATTTCTTTTATTTATTTTCCTTAAAGATTTCTTTCTTATATCAGGATTTTGTAGTTGTTTAGTTTTGTCTTTTCTTTATATTGGAAAATCTTATTGCCTATGCCTATGTAATTTTATTTACATAATAGAGTTTGACAACACTTATGGAACTAGCCCTTTGCAATTATGCCAAATATATGCTAGAGACTATTTTGAGATAAGTGAACAAATTGTCTTATAAAAATTATTTTTGAAAAGTTTCATTGAATAGGGAAGTATTGTGTTTCAGTAGTAGTTTTAAAATCTTGCTAGTAAACAAATGAGATGATGATGTTGACTAGGCTCCTAAGAAAAGTTTGTCCAATTTAGACTTTTTGTGGATTGAGATCCCCACACCAGCAAACATTAACCTATTGGGTTGGGGTTGTGGCTCAGTGGTGGAGTGTTTGCCTGGCATGTTTGAGGCACTGGGTTTGATTCTCAGCACTACGTATAAATAAATGAAATGAAGGCCCATTGACAACTTAAAATTTTTTTTAAAAATTAACCTATTTTATAGCAATTGATAAAAACACATACTTTTCCTTTTCCATTCAATCATAAACCAAACAACATTTACAGATTTTTTTACTTTGGAAGAATATTGAAAGTTCATATCATAGGTAGTGTCTAAGTTCATTCTTACATGCTACCTTGTTTCCTCTCTCTCTCAAGTCTGTCTCCCCTTGTTTCTCTCTCTGCCCTGTTTTATACTTTGAGAAGGTAAGATTAGTAAGATATGGTTCGTGCTTTCAAGGAGCTCACATCAGTTGTTCCAGTCTGATATTCTTTTTCAACTACTTTTGGGGAGAAGGAATTATGGATTTCTGTCTTCTGCTCCCATTTCCTCCTTCAGCTCTGTAAACATTTGTTAGGTACCTTATATGTGTGAGGCACTCTGCTAGAGGGTGCAAAGGTAAAGAAGATGAAGTTCTGCCTTTTAATTGTTTTAGTTCCTTTCAGGGAGATGAATAAACATAGTTGCTGTAATTGAGGTATTTTGTTTAGGAATCGCAGTAAGGTAATTCTTGATACAAAGTACCACCAGGGTCTGAGGTTGTGGCCCAGTGGTAGAGCACTTGCATGTGTGAGGCATTGGGTTTGATCCTCAACACCACATAAAAATAAATAAAATAAAGGTATTGTGTCCATCTATAACTTAAAAAAAAACCCGCAGGAGTTAGAGAACGTATTATTTAATGGCAGAAATTAACCTGTTTTGAGACATTTATACAAGATAGCATAGCAAACTCCAATCAGAGGTGAGATTTTCTTGTCCTTGCTAATTCCTCAAGGAGCTTCTGAAGAGTGAGTGCCAGATATGAGAAGCCCAATTCTTGATACTTCACTGAACTTCCCACCATATTTTTATACTCGGTGATTTGTGTTACTACTATGCCAGGAAAGCCTACTTTGCAATTTTTAAGTTTTGTCAAAAAGAATGTTTACAAACATTGGGCTTCTCTATCACTGAAATCAAACTCAATGCAGTAGGACAAGGCTTTTCTTATTTAGTAGTAAGCCTGCTGCCTTGTCTGAAGGAGGCCCTTGGAAGTTGTGTTTCCTTGAACTTATGGGGATACTCAACCTGTAGTACCAGTTTTAAGAGATCTTGTGAAACATATGCATTATAGCTATTTTTTATGACTTAATAGGAGTAGTAGCTCAACTAAATTATTAGGAAAGTTTAGGCTGAATTCTCCTTACTCATTTTACTCAGATTTTACTTCTGTTCCATGAAAAATGACTACAAACGAGAGAGGCAGACCTAGACAGGCCTTTCCCTTCTTGTGAGATTGTGGACATCATGGCTAGATGGGGCATCCAAGAGTGGGATTCGCTTAGAGGAGGGGTCAGATGCAGCATAATTTCCCCCAGGATGTGGGACGTTTGCTAGTTATTTCCAGGATTTTCTGGTGAATGGCCTGAGCGAGTGCTTTGTTTTGTGAAAACTGTAATGAGTGTTAATATAGTGAGAGAGCTTGTGGAAAGGAGAGAATAGATAAAGAGACAAATATTGGATCATGTTTTCTTGGGAAGGGAAGAAAGTATTTTCAAGATTAGTTTAGGAGCATAAGTAACTACAGAGCTTTTTTTTTTTTTTTTTTTTAAAATATATTTTAGTTGTAGGTGGATACAATATCTTTATTTATTTATTTATTTTTATGTGGTTCTGAGGATCGAACCCAGTGCCTTGCACATGCGAGGCAAGCCCTCTACCAACTGAGCTACAGCTCCAGCCCACTACAGAACTTTTGATCTATTATTTTTTTACTTTGCAGTTAAAATCAATAACTTATTAGAAGTGAGAAAAAGTCTTCCTTGTTTTGCTTTACTCTATGAACTATCATTAAGAGTAAGAAAAATTGCTGTTGGAAAAAGGAATCTATGATAAAGGATTTTAACTGATATCAAGACCTGTATTTATTCATCACATTTCTTTCTTTCACACTTTGTGTCATGATATGGTTAAGAGATAGTGTTTCTTTTTATTGAGGAAGATTTCCTCATTACGATTCCATGACATCTTTTCAGAGTCTGTAAGTATAAATACATTCTCATCTGGGCTGCAGATGTAGCTCAGTTTGGTTCTTGTTGCATTAATATATTTTATTTTCAAATTATTACTGATTTTCCTTTTTTGGACATTATGTCATTTATAATGTCAAGATTATCTTTTGCATGCTTATTATTAGCAAAAGAATATCCCTTTTTGAAGTAACTATTTTGTTTCTCATTTTAACATGTAAAATCAATTAATTGATGGCATGCTGGCTTAGTTAATTTTATAAACAGAGAAATGGTTGCTTGATGATCATAGTGTAGAAGCTAGATATTGACATCAGGAATATAATTGCACAAAATCCATAGATGTTAGCCTTTGTTTTGTATTCACAAGTTACATTCTCTGCTTAGTAAAAATCTAATATAATGGAAGACATTATTACAGAATTTAGGACTCATTGAATATTTTGGTTTGTAGTTTGGTGGAATTTGAGGAGTGTAGAGATTAATGACTTAAATCCTTTTGACTATCTAAAATATTTTTGTTTTAGAAATGCCATTTATTTAAGAAAATTGAAATGCTAGTATATCCCTGAGTCAACAACTACCTTGAAATCTTGGAAATTCTAAACCCAAATCTTGATTTTCCAAATAAAGATTTTTTTTTTTTTTTTTCGTATTGCTTGGTACTAGGGATTTAACCCAAAGGCTCTCAACCATTGAACCACATTCCCAGCCCTTTTTTATGTTTTATTTTGAGACAGGATCTTCCTAAGTTGCTTAAAGCCTTGCTAAATTGCTAAGGCTGACCTTGAACTTAGGATCCTCCTGTCTCAGCCTCCTGATTTGCTGGGATTACAGATGTATGCCACTACAGCCAGCAAGGTTTATCTTTAAATTATGGTAATGCCTTTGTGGTTGCTCAGTTTGTTAGTAGCATGTGTATATTTCACAGGGCTTAAACATTTTTTTTTGTCACATGTTAAATATATTGAGGAAAAAAAGATGAATGCAACCACTGCCTTTGTCTTTATAGGGCATATTGGAAACGTGGAGAAAATAAGTAGAAAGGAAGAAAATACAAGTTACGTTTTGATAAATGTTTAAACAAGAGTTTATAGAAGCTGTAGTATTTTGGGCTCCAGTGAACAATAAATTTGCATGATCATCTTGGCATTGAGTTTTACCCTCAAAACTAGTTTAGAATTGGGTTAGTCAATATAAAAGGGAAACAGCATTCTAGGAAGCAGTTTGTGTTTGTTGACAGGAATTTGGAAAGGACTTAAAAGGTTGGAGAAATAAATTAGGGGCAGAGTATGGAAAACTTTTAATGTTGGGCATTATTAGTTAAGTAAAAATAGAATATGTTCCATAAAATGCCATATTGAAGTAAGCATTATATAAGTTGGCTCTAACTTCTTATCCTCATCAGCATAACAAAGATAGTTTAATGTAATTAAAATATTTAGGTAATTATATATTTCCTGTAATGTTTTTAAATTTATAGACATTAATATGCTGAGATTTTAGTTGTTCTTTAAATGAATCTTCAGTGTACCTCCTCCTATTTTAAATAAGTTTAAAAAAATAATGTATAGAATGTATTTTTTTTTTTTTTTTTGTAGAACTGTGGCTGCTGAAGTTAGGAAGCAAATCTCTGGACAGTACAGTGGTTCTCCCCAACTGCTGAAAAACCTCAACATTGTTGGCAATATATCCCATCACACCACAGTAAGTAGCATGTGTTACAGGTGTATTACTGATGAGACCATGCAAAAGTAGTGGAAAAATAAGAGCCAATAAATTGGGTTCTATCACTGGTCTTATAATCTTACTTGATAGATGCTTTTTCTGGCCTTTTTTGACTGGACTTCCTTCCTTTCTTTGTTTCTTCCTTCCTTTCTTCTCTTTCTTTTCTTTGATTCTTTCATTCTGTGCTGGGGATTGAACCCAGGGCCTTGTGCATGGTAGGCAAGTGCTCCACCATTGAGCTACATCCCCAGCCCAGTAAATACTTTTAGTAGGCTTTGTGTATTTTTTTTTTTAATGGCTACTACAAAAAATTACCCCAAACTGGGTGACCTAAAGTAATAGTAGATTATTCTCTTAGTACTAAAGGCCAGAAGTCTGAAATCAGTATCACTGGACTGAAATCAACTTTTTTCAGGGTCACACTCCCTTTAGATGTTCTAGAAAGAATCATTTCCTTGTCTCTTCCAGATTGTGGAGGCTTCTGGCATTCCTTGACTTGTGACTTATGTCTTTTTTTTTTTTTTTTTGGATACCGGGGATTGAATTTAGGGGCACTCGACCACTGAGCCACATCCCCAGTGCTATTTTGTCTTTTATTTAGAGACTGAGTTGCTTAGCACCTCACTAAGTTGCTGAGGCTGGCTTTGAACTCTCGATCCTCCTGCTTCAGCCTCCCGAGCCACTGGAATTACAGGCATATGCCACCACACCCAGCTGTGATTTATGTCTTTTTTTGGAACCGGGGATTGAACTCAGGGGCACTGGGCCACTGAGCCATATCCCCAGCCCTATTTTGTATTTTTATTATTAGAGACAGGGTCTCACTGAGTTGCTGAGGGCCTCACTAACTTGCTGAGGCTGGTTTTGAACTCGCAATCCTCCTGCCTCAATCTCCTGTGTCACTGGGATTACAGTCGTGCGCCACCACACCCAGCTTGTGATTTATGTCTTTAAGACTAGGATCTTCATTTTTCTCAGATCCATCTTCATTTGGCTTCTTTCTCTGTTTTTATGACCCAAATCTCCTTCTGTCTTATAAGAATACTTATGATTCCATCGGGGACCCGCCCAGATAATCCATGATAATGTCCTTATTTTAAGATCCTTAATCAATGTGCAGAGACTCTTTTATTTTACTTTACTTTCCATGTAAATTAGCATGTACAGAGTCATGGTTTAAGATGTAGAGAATTTTTGGAGCAATATTGTGGTGCAAACCACAGTCTAGTTATGTTTTTACAAGGGCAATCAACAATAACAACAAATAAAGTAAGAGGACTGTTTCAGAAGTTTAGCAATGAAAGTTCCAAAGATATAAAAAAAAGAATCATTACATGAGTACTTTGAAAACTACATTTAACATGACTGCAAATTATTTTTACTGTTTTTATATGAGAGTTATGGACAAAGTCTAGGCAAGAAGGTTAAAGAGGGTATGACCAAAAGCAGAAAGGAGTGTAAGGCCAATGCTTTGTGGTTCCTTTACAGCCTCTGACTGACCATCTCTTGAAATTGTAGAAAGAACTAGATTAAAGCATTTAAAACATTTAAAAACATGATTTGTTTTTATGGAAAGTTTTAAAATTCTTATATTTACCTCTTCTTTTTTGCATACTTCTCATTTTCATCCCTCTTCATAAAGGTGCCCCTTACTGAAGCAGTGGATCCAGTGGACTTTGAAGATTACCTCAGTACTCATCCTTTAGCTGTGGATTCTGGGCCTTTACGGGATTTAATTGAATTTCCTCCAGATGATATTGAAGTTGTTTATAGTCCCAGGGACTGTAGAACCCTTGTTTCAGCTGTACCTGAAGAAAGGTAAGAAGACTCCTATTTTGGATTTTAGAGTAATAGAAAAGGCTCTCTTTCCTTATTTATATTCTATTTTTTTTGGTAGTTTCACTTCCTATTATAACATGAAGAAGTGCAGCAACCAAATTTACAAATATTATTGCTTTCCTATCTAAATTACAAATATATTTTGTTTCTTAAAACAGTGAAATGGATCCTCATGTTAGAGATTGTATAAGAAGTTATACAGAAGACTGGGCAGTTGTGATTAGAAAGTAAGTTGTATGTTTATTATAACATTTAAAAATATTGAGTAGAATTAATGAATGGATTAAGGTGTATTAATAATTATGAGACTTGAAAATTCACAATGAAATAGCCACAGATGCAAAAGAATCTCATAAAGATTGTTTCTCCTTTGGAATTTTTTTTTTTTTTTTTTTTGGAACCAGGGACTGAACTCAGGGACTGAGTTCACACTCATCCACATCCCCAGCCCTATTTTGTATTTTAGTTAGAGACAGGGTCTCACTGAGTTGCTTAGGGCCTCGCTTAGTTGCTGAGGCTGGCTTTGAACTTGCGATCCTCCTGACTCAGCCTCCCAAGTTGCTTGGATTACAGGCGTGCGCCACCGCGCCCGGCTTCCTTTGGAATTTTGTAATTACTTCTGCTTACTTTTCTTATGTTCAGTTTATGGGAGTAGTATTTCTATATTATCTTAAATCATTAAGAACTAATATATAATATAATGATTTTGTAAGTCTAATTTTGTTATGAAATCATGGGTAGATATTAATGAGTAATCTATTTTTCTTAAAAAAGATTCCAATTTAGTGAAAGTTACATCGTTAAGTTAAATTTAATGGTCAGTTTTTCGGATCTAGCTGTTTGAAAGATCTCTCTTCTTTATTAACTATCTAAATACAGGTCCTTGATGTATACATCTACTCAGGTAAATGTAGGTGAAACAATGTTTTGTTCTACCCACATAATTTATTTTTTTAAGGGATTGTGTTTAAAATACCAATTCAAGTTAAACAAAACCCAATTAATTTTCCCTTGCCGATTTGCATAATGAAAAAGGGTCTTCATACTGAATCTTAGCCTTTTTTTATTTTTTAAAGGAGTTGTAGTAACCAGCAATTGAGCGTTCTATTATGACATTATAGTTTTCACAAAGGAAGTAATCTGTGCCAGAGATACTAGCAGAAGTGAAGTATCCATTGCATATTTTGTCATTATAGCTACCCTCTTATTTCTCTGGGCTTGATACTGTGCTAAGTGTCATTCTGGAGTATACTGCTGATATCTTTTTAGCTTTAGTGTGACCTAATAAAAGCACTGTTTGCTACCCTTTATATAGAAGAACTCTTTGTGAACTTAAATATTGGTAAATATTCTAGTAGCCAAATTTCAGACATTACTAAAGAAAACACTTTCTCTGTCAGATAATTCAAAAGTCTTTATTTCTATGCATATAAGTTAGTTATAAAATACATTGGTCTCAGAATAATGGCCTCTTCTAATCATAGTGTTGCTAACCTTGGTTTAAATAAAAGGGTAAGAGAATTAATATCTATGAGGACTTATTGTGTGTTGAACATTAAAGTTGTACAAACTTTGTACTTTTCTCTTTTAAAGTTCCCATGTATGAGGTAACTCAGGACAGAATGTTCCTTTTGAGCTCAAATGAAGGAAGTGAGAGTGAGTCGTATGGATAGCTGGGAGAAGTGTTTTTAGTCAGAGGGGAAAACCATACATGTGAAGACCACATATTGGAAGCATGCTGGAATTTTCAAGGAAGAGTAGGTCATTGTGGCTGGAGCAGAATAAATGAGGGTAGGAATGCTAAGAAATGAGGTCAGAAAAATGGTGGTGTGTGGGGTCGGTTGGGTAATCGTGTAGAGCTTCATAATAGCAACTGACTAGAGGACAAGATGGTAAAGAAGAGTGTTGATTATGAATCATTTGCAGCTCTCTTGAGTTTCATATTGTCCATTTTTTAGGACAGAATGAAAGACTGTTTTGATTTATCAAAGTACTTTATATATACAACTTCACAAATTGAAGCACTTGAAACATTTCATGAAAGATTAATAAGATTCTGCTGCTGAATAAACCTTTCATGTTATTATACTAAATACCTTTATCTTAGTTTTTCTAGAGAAATGCTTTCTTGTATTTTGTGATTATACTGTGAATGTCATGTAACTGTTCTTTTAGTAGCTGTAGCAACAAAGCAGGATGTGAATCATATCAAATATGAATTTTTATTAGTTCATAAATTAGTTGATAGCAGGAACCATACTATCTTCTGATAACTATAATTGTTTTATTCCAATTCAAATATTTCCCCAAAACTTTGACTCTGTGTAGTACAGAATCATGAATAAAAAATTTTTTTGATCAGTTCTTATTTGATATTCTTTGATAATTTTTTTAATTGACAGGAAAGAAATTTACATTAATTTAAGAGTTATTTTTAGCATATGCTCTGCCTATATAGTGAATAAATAACATAAATGTACAGAGGTGGGTGCACATTTTGCTGTTTTTCATTTTACAGGTCTGTAGCTTTGGTTCAAAATATTTTCTACATAATGAGATATGGCAAAAACTTTAAGATTCGGTATTTCATGTATAAACAAAACACTTTTAAAGTTTATGTTATTAGTAATGCAATATATATTTTCTACTTTCCCATTTTATTCTTTAAGCTGGCTTCTCAGTTTTTATTTTTACTGACCAAGTCTTTGGACTAGAAGTAGAATTTAAATTACATGCACATGGTTGGCATGGAAAAAAGGAAAATTTGATTTCCTTTTTGAAATTCATCATCTGCTCTTGGGTTGGATTAAAGGTACTTTGATTAGAAATTTTCTTTTTCTTTTTTTTAAAATATTTTTTATTTGTAGATGGACACAATATCTTTATTCATTTATTTTTGTGTGGTGCTGAGGATTGAACCCAGTGCCTGGCATGTGTGAGGCAAGTGTTCTACCACTGAGCTAGGTCGAGAATTTTGTTGAACCTCTGGATAAAAAAATAAATACTCAAAACTGCTAGAATAGATCTTTATGTGAAGAAATAATGAGGAGAATACTTGGCTTATTACATAATGATGCTAAAAAAGTGAAAATTTGAAAAAATATTTGTTTTATTTTGACTAGATACCATAAGCTGGGAACAGGATTTAATCCTAATACATTGGATAAACAGAAGGAAAGGCAAAAAGGTTTGCCAAAACAGGTCTTTGAATCTGATGAAGCTCCAGATGGCAATAACTACCAGGATGAACAAGTAATAATTTTATTCTTAAATAACTGTAAGAAATCATTTTAAAATAACTTATTAATTAATATATTCATATTTAACATTTTGTATGACAGGATGATCTTAAAAGACGTTCAGTGTCAATAGATGATACTCCAAGGGGTAGCTGGGCCTGCAGTATCTTTGACTTGAAAAATTCACTTCCTGATGCTTTGCTTCCCAATTTACTTGATCGAACTCCAAATGAAGAAATAGACCGCCAGAATGATGACCAAAGGAAATCAAACCGTCACAAAGAACTCTTTGCTTTGCATCCATCACCAGATGAGGTATAGATGTTTACATATAAAGAAGTAAATGAGTATTAAAATAGACATTTTTGGAGTAGGATTTATAAGTAGAATTACAATAATTAAGGAAATAAAGCTTAGAAACCTGCATACTTTTACCCTTCTGAATTTGTGTTTTGTTTTGGTTTTTTTGGTGGTGCTGGGGATTGAAACCAGGGCCTAGCACATGCAAGGCAAATGCTCGACCACTGAGCTATACCCCCAGCTGTGAACATTCTCAGTGAATAATTTCTTTGAATTGAGCACACGATCCAAAGACTTCTGATATGGACAAAGAAGTTTTTCTTTTCTGTGTTAAATTGTGAAGACTAAAAGTATTTGATTAGTAAAATAAGTTCTTAAAAAATAAATTGCAAAAAGTTGAAATATGATGAAGGTGTTTATTTTGGTGTTGCTTGTCAATTTGTAGGAAGAACCAATAGAACGACTTAGTATTCCTGATGTACCCAAAGAACATTTTGGTCAAAGACTTCTTGTTAAATGTTTATCACTTAAGTGAGTATTAATTTCTTTTACTACATAGCTTTCTGGGGTAATATTTGATATTTTGACTACTAGTATAACAACATCTTAGTAGATTTTATACATGTATGTATGTCCTTTTGAGAAATGTTGTCCTGTACGTAATTTTAATGCTATTCAACCTTCACACTTATGTCTGATGTTAAGCTTTAGAGCATTTTTGGTTCCCAGGGGAAGGTAGCTCTTAGCCTTAGCTGCACAATTAGTCTTAAAACTTGCAAAAACATTCACTGAAATCTCTAGTATTTATTTGACACTGTTCTTGATTGAGGAATATCAAGACAAACTTTTTTTTTCCTTAAAGGTGAATTTTATATTTGTTGTATGGTAGGCTTTGTTTTTTGAAGACTTGCAAGTATTCTTTAAAAATATTTTTTAATTGTCAGTGGATTTTTATTTTGTTTATTAATTTATATGCGGTGCTGAGAATCCAGCCTCTTTCCTCACACATTTGAGGCAAGTGCTTTACCACTGAGCTACAACCCCGGCCTGGAAGTATATATTTTTAACTTTAGAAAAAACTTTAGAAAAGTTATATGACCATCATTGAGGTGACTTATCTTACATTCATATTCTGCTTTACAAAGTGATTTATTTTATTTTATGCTGTCTTCAGAGTAATTCTATAAAAGTTGATATTATTTTCTTCATTTTACAAATTAGGAAACCTGGATTCAAAAGGATTAGCAGAGGTTAACTGGCATGATCAATATTGGGCAATCTGAAAAACAAACTCCATATTCTTTTTTTTATTGGTTCTTTTTATCCATATTCTTTTTTTGTATATTTTTAAAAATTTGTTTTAATTAGTTATACATGACAGTAGATAGAATGCATTTTGACACAGCGTACACAAATGGAACACAACTCCTTCCTCTGGCTGTACATGGTGCTGAGTCACACCAATAGTGTAATCATACATGTAATAATGTCTGTCTCATTCCACCATCCTTCCCATCCCCACAACCCTCCCCTCCCCTCACTCTCCTCTGCACAATTCAAAATTCCTTCATTCTTCCCCACCACACCCCCCATTATGAATCAGCATCTGCTTATCAGAAAACATTTGGCCTTTGGTATGTTGGTGATTGGCTTATTTCGCTTAGCATAATGTTCTAGAGCTCCATCTAGTTACCTGCAAATGCCATAATTCCATTCTTGTTTAAGGCTGAGTAATATTCCATTGTGTATATGTACCACATTTTCTTTATCCATTAATCTGTTGAAGGGCATCTAAGTTGGTTCTGTAGTTTGGTTATTGTGAATTGATCTGCTATAAATATTGATGTGACTGTGTCACTGTAGTATGCTGATTTTAAGTCTTTGGGGTGTAAACTGAGAAGTGGGATAGCTGAGTCAAATGGTGGTTCTATTCTGAGTTTTCTGAGGAATCTCCATATGGCTTTCCATAGTGGTGGTACCAGTTTTCAGTCCACTCAGTAATGTAAGAGTGTATCTTTTCCCCCACATCCTCGCCAAAATTTATTGTTGTTTCTATTCTTGATAATCGCCATTCTGACTGGAGTGAGATGAAATCTTAGAGTAGTTTTGATTTGCATTTCTTTAATGGCTAGAGATGTTGAGCATTTTTTCATATATTTGTTGATCGATTGTATTTCTTATTCCACAAAATATCTGTGCAGTTCCTTAGCCCATTTATTGATTGGATTATTTGTTTTTTTGGTGTTAAGTTTTTTGGAGTTCTTTATATATCTTGGAGACTAGTGCTGTATCTGAATGCGTGTGGTAAAGATTTTTTCCCATTCTGTTGGCTCTCTCTTCTTGTTATTGATTGTTTCCTTTGCTGAGAAGCTTTTTAGTTTGAATCCATTCCATTTATCGATTCTAGATTTTACTTCTCATTATAACATATTCATATTATAGATTAAATGTGAGTTCTGACATAAGGAAAAAAGTTTAAATTCATAGAGATTTCTAAAAGCAGCAACTTATAGTGACAGACCACTTTCATGTGTAATTCTGGCAGTTTTCTTTCCTTAAAAGCTAAGTCTTCATATATTTAGTTAAATTATTCAGAAAACTGTTAGATTAAGTATGTTAAGTGTTTTGAATATCTGGACTCCTAACACTGTATCAAATGTATAATCCTTTTGGGTACTGGGAATTGAACTCAGGGGCACTTGACCACTGAGCCATATCCCCACCCCTATTTTATTTAGAGACAGGATCTCACTGAGTTGCTTAGCATGTCACTAAATTGCTGAGGCTGGCTTTGAGCTCTCAATCCTCCTGCCTCTGCCTCCTGAGCTGCTGGGATTACAGGCGTGCACCACCACAACTGGCCTATGATCTTTTTTTTTTTTTTAACAGCTTTTCTGCAGTATACTTTATATATCACAAAATTTATCCTTTTAAAGCGTAGAAATCAGTAGTGTGTAATCAGAGCATTGTGCAACAATCTGCTGTCTTATTCTGGTACATTTTCATCACCTCAAAGAAACTCCATACCTGTATTGTTCAGCTTGGGCTACCATATCAATACCATGACTGGGGTGACTTGCCCAACAGAATTTTATTGTCACAGTTCTGGAGGATGGAAGTTGGAACTTTAATAACCAGTGGGTTGATTGGTGAGGCCTTGCTTCCTGGTTTGCATATAGCTATCTGTTCCCTGTGTCTTCACATGCCTTTCTGTTTTTCATGCACAGAAGGAGAGGTCTCTGGTATCTCCTTTTATGAGGACACCAGTTCCATGGGATTGGTGTACCATTTTAGGATTTCAGTTAATCTAAATTACCCCCTTATAAAGGCCCTGTCCTCAACTATAGTTACTTTGGTGTTAAGGCTTTAACATAAATTCTAGGAGGATTGATAATGTCACCTCTGTTCCTTCATCCCCCTAGCCTCTGCCAGTTACTAAGTTGCTTTCTGTTTGTGAGTTCACCTATGTGGATATTTTATGTAAATAGAAGTATACAGTATGTGACCTTTTGCGTATAGATGGCTTCTTCACATGGCATACTGTTTTCATGGTTCATTCACGTTATAGCAACTATTAGTAATTCATTCCTTTATAGTACTGAAGAGTATTCTGCTGCATGGATATACCTCGTTTTGTTTATCTGTTTATCAGTTTGGAGGTATTTCCACTTAAAAAAAAAAAGCAGCTTTACTGAGATACAATCCCCCTTAAGTAGTTTACCCAGTGTTTGCCCAGTGTACAGGTCACCAGTGAATTCACTTCATTCATTAACTATACAAGTCAATGGATTTTGTGTTCACAGGTCTGTGTAACTTTTATCACAAAAAAATTAAGAATACTTTCATCACCGTGTGTGTGCATGTGTGTGTGTGTGTGTGTGTGTGTGTGTGTGTTGTATGTGGACAAAAGTAAACTTGACTGCTATCTCACTCCATTTCCAAAAAGTTATTTACAAATTGATAGTAGACCTAAATCTGAAAGGTAAACAGTAAAGTTTCTAGACAAACATATGAGGGTAGCTTCATGAAAGGAAGGAATTCTTTAATATGATGCAGAAAGCACTACCCCTGGAGGAAAGCATTGATTCTTTTTACTTCATTAAAACTGATTTTGTTCATCAAAAGACACAAGAGAGTGAAGACAAGTCATTGAGAGGGCAGAAAATATTTCCATACATACTCTGGACAGTGTGCTGATATTCAGAGTACACAAAGAACTACCCATCGATGAGGATAAAGTTAAATAATAAATAGAAAAGTGTATCAAAAGAAGGTATTTGGCCAAGGGTTGTAACTCAGTGGTAGAGCACAGGCCTAACGTGTGAGGAGGCACTGGGTTTGATTCTCAGCACTGCATATAAATAAATAAAAATAAAAGGTTCATCAACAACTAAAAAAAAAATATTTAAGAAAAGAAGGTATCTGAATGGGCAATAAATATATGAAAAAGACGTGTAGGAAGAAATTGAGTACAATACCACTTACTTTCTGCAGTGACAGTATCAAGTGTAGAGGATTCAGAATGGGTTTTGTAGAGGCTGATGCACGTGGACAGGATCATCAGGTTTCCTTTTCTTTAAGGAAAATAATAATAACTATTATTATCATTTATAACTTTAATAATAATAATAACTATTATCATTATTATTTTGTAGTACTGAGTTTGAGCCCAGGAGTGCTCTAACACTGAGCAACATCTCTAGTTCTTTTTAAATTTTTATTTTGAAAGGGCATCTTGCTAAATTGTTGAGGCTGATCTGGAACTGGCAATCATTTGCCTCCACCTCCTAAGTAGTTGAGATCATAGGCATGTGCCCCTACATCTGGCCAAGATCCCTTTGCATTTAGTTTCTGGTTGGGTTTTTTTTTTTTTTTTTAATCAGGGATTGAACTCAGGGACACTCGGCCACTGAGCCACATCCCCAGCCCTATTTTGTATTTTATTTAGAGACAGGGTCTCACTGAGTTGCTTAGGGCCTCGCTAAGTTGCTGAGGCTGGCTTTGAACTCGCCATCCTCCTGACTCAGCCTCCCAAGTCGCTTGGATTACAGACGTGTGCCACCACGCCTGGCTGGTTGGGTTTTATTAAGAGAGACATTAACAGAAAGTTAGAGGGTGGAAGAGAGTAGATGAATGAATACCACATTCCTCTGAGGTATTCATTCCTCTCACTCTCCTCTGCTGAGTCACTTTGATTTGTTTCCTCCTTACCTTCATACTTTCTGTGAAGGGTCCTCTATTCAGCTATTTTTTTTTGTTGTTGTTTGGTTACCTCTTTCATGTTCTCTTTGGGCCCTGAGTTGGTGATGACTCCCACTGTTGCAAGCCCCAGGGAGTGGCACTCTGTGTTGTTTTCCCTAGATTATCCAAACCTTTGTAAATGGCCGTTTAGTAAACTCAGCCCTATGTGAATATGTTGTCTGTATGTATGTCTCCTACAAGGACCTGGACTGATACTCTTCTTTTTTTTTTTTAAAATATTGTTTTAGTTGTAGATGGACACAATACCTTTATTTTATTTATTTATTTTTATGTGGTGCTGAGGATTGAATCCAGTGCCTCACATATGCCAGGCATGAACTCTACCACTTAGCCATAACCCCAGCCCCATGACTGATACTCTTATAATTAAAAAACAATCTAATACAGATTTATTACAACTTCAGCATTATTGACATTTTTGGATAGTTCTTTGTTGTCAGTGTCTACTCTGTACAATGTAGGATGTTTAGTCACATAACTAGCCTTCTACTTGCTAAATGCCAGTAATAGCTGCCCCTGTAGTTGTGATAACAAAAAGTGTCTCCAGCCATTGCCAGAAGTCCCTTGGTGTCAAAATTGTCTTTTGTTGAGAATCACTGCTTTAGAGTTTTAAGTGACCTCACATGACATATTATTTCAAAAAGTATTTACTCAGTTTACTTTATGTGAGCAGTTATTCTTGGAAGTAAATCAAACATCTCAATTTAAACATACAGTTAAAATAAACTTTGACAGATATAAAGTGGGAATTACTATACCAACATTAAAAATAATAAGATTAATATTACTGACATGGAAATTTGCCCATAAAATGTTAGGTTAAAAAAAGCACACCATCAAATATTATATGTACCCTGACACTCTTTGTTTAAAAGAAAAATGCATTTATACATAAGGAAGTCTGGACGGATTAGGTACAAAACCATTAATTATGGCTCTTTCGACATTGTAGAATTTTGGATGCTCTTGTTTTACTCTGAATGTTTTTATTTATTTTTAAAGTGTTTTGCATTGAGTATATGATTCATAACCTGAAAAAGAAACGTTAGGTCTTTAAGTCTTCTAAAAAATGAACATATTTATGTATATTTTAATTTATATGTTTGTATATAAACCAAAATACAGGGTAGAAAGTGATTATTGACACAAAGTGCCATGAGGCTTTTAGAAGTTTAGAGATTAATTGTAGCTGGAGAAATTAAGGAGGATCACATAAAGTAAGTAATAATTAATTTAGACTGTGAATGGCAAACATGGAAAAGTGTGTTTTAGGAAGATGGTGTAGTGTAGGCATAGGTATAGACATAGTAATGTGCAATGTGTTAAGATTATTTAGCGCACGCCTGTAATCCAAGCAACTTGGGAGGCTGAGTCAGGAGGATCGCGAGTTCAAAGCCAGCCTCAGGAACTTAGCGAGGCCCTAAGCAACTCAGTGAGACCCTGTCTCTAAATAAAATACAAAATAGGGCTGGGGATGTGGCTCAGTGGCCGAGTGTCCCTGAGTTCAATCCCTGGC
>JAJEJO010000406.1:1522715-1641785 GCA_020662805.1 Glaucomys volans
TTGAGACCTTATGTTAAGTGAAATAAGCCAAACTCAGAAGGTCAAGGGTAGTGTGGAAGAAAAAGGAAAAGAAAGGTGTGTGTGGGGGACAGATCTAGTGTAAATCAAAGGGAGATTAGTAGAGGAAAGGGACCACTGGGTGGGGGTGGGGTGGAGTGTTAGAGCGTGATATTGCCCAAATCATATTGTTATATTGTGTGCATGTGTGAATACATAGCAACAAATGCTATCATTATGAACAACTATAATACACCAAGGATATAAACATTCAAACCACAGAAATCAGGGATGTGAAGAAGTTCAGTGTTTCGGACACACCGTTTTTATAGTACTGTGGAGAATACAATGGAACATCACAAAGTGTCTAGTTGGTAGTTCAATGTTTAGTCTTTTCATTTAACTCTTTTTCTAGTGTTACATATTAAGGCAAACTGATACCAATTATAGAATCTTAGTGATAGAAACATTTCAAGTCTTCGAGTGCTTCAGTCCTTAAATGAGAGATCAAAATTGTCTATCCCTCACCATAGAAAATGCATTTAAAATTCTAGTGCGATACCTCATTTCATCAAAATCTTCATTAAATAAAATACAGCTAACACTATCATTTGTGCAGCAGAGAATATTTACTGAGCACCCTCTGTGTGCCAGGCACCATTCTGGCTTTTGAACATTCATGTTTTTCAAAAGACCCCCCAAAACCTGCAATTTGTTGAATTTATTTATTAGTTTTGATAGCTTTTTTGGGGGGGAGGGGTGGAATTGTGAGAGTTTGCTACATAAAAGATCATGTCATCTGCTGAGGTCATTTTAATTTTTCCATTCCAATTCAGATACCTTTTATTCCATTTTCTTGCCTAATTACTCTGGCTTTGACTTTCAGCATTGTATCGAGTAGAAGAGGCAAGGGTGGGCATCTGTTTTGTTTCTGGGTTCAGAGGAAAAGCTCTCATCATTGGTTATGATGTTAGTTGTGAGTTTTTCATGTATGGTCTTTATTATGTTGAGGTACTTACCTTGTATTCCTACTTTTTTTTTAAGCTTAATTAATCTTTACATTTTCCATTTGACAGCTAGAAAAAGTCTTACAGCAAGGAGACATTGGAGAGTGTGCTGAACCATATATGATTTTCAAAGAAGCAGATGCCACCAAGGTAGAATGTCATTCCCCTCACAGTATTACTATTGCAATTTTGGGCAGTGAATACAAAGCATATTAAAGAATTTCACTCCTATATCATTTTTGATGTGTTGTGTACTTCCTTTTTTCCTTTTTTAGGCATTGGGGAGAGTGGGAATTTAATTTAGGGGTGCTTAACCACTGAGCTACATCCCCAGCCCTTTTTATTTATTTTATTAAAATTTTAAGACAGGGTCTCGCTAAATTGCTAAAGCTGGCCTCAAACTTGCAGTCCTCTTGCCTCAGCCTCCCAAGTTGCTGGGATTTCAGGCATGCGCCACAGCTCCTGGCTCTTCCTTTTTCTTTATTTCCCTTTGCCATCTTGTGTAATGTACTGGGCTGTTCTTGAAATCTATTCCACATCAAAACTAATTGATTCTTTAAAAAATACATTTCTTTCTTGAAGGGAATTAATTTAGTTTAACTTTAAATAATTAAAAACTTCCTTCATTTATAAAATACTGGTATTTATTTATTTATTTATTTATTTATTTATTTTTGTGGTGCTGGGGATTGAACCCAGGGCCTTATTCTTGACAGGCAAGCACTCTACCAACTGAGCTACATCCCCAGCCCTAAATACTGGTATTTATATAACTTTTCCCAGCAAAAATATTCTTGGCTTCCATGTGACTCCAGGTGGTAAAGGAATATAGTAAAAATAGAAAATATGTTCTCTGTTTTGCCATCAGTTGACTAATTCTTAGAACTTAGATAAACTTAGAAAACTTGTTGAATAATTAATACCAAATTTCAGATACCTGAGTTAGCTACAAGGCGATTATTGAATCTTTGAGCACAAGATTTACTACTAAGACAGCTAGCAGAGATATGCTTGTGGAGTATTGGACAAGCTACCAAAATCTAGAAGATGTTTTGCTTTCTATTTTTCTCAGATTTAGAATATGAACGGAACCTTTTCTACAACTGTAGACAGATATGAGCACAAAATATTCTCTGATCTTGGCTATAAAGTCTTCTGGCTTTTCCCAGGTTGTCATTTTACAAATTAAGTTTGGTATGTTACTTGGAAATCATAAGCATATTTAGCAGCTTATTTCACTTTTCCTTATATAACATGATAGCATTAAGTACACTTATTTAGGATCTTAAAGCAGAAACCTATTTTGGCAGTATAATAGATACAGCAATATATATTGCTACATTTTAGTTAGTTTTCCACCTCTTTCCAGCCCCAATTTCCAAGGTAACATACTCTCATTCTTATATTTTATGTGAAAAGAGTATTTTAGGGACCATTTGTGAGCTCTTGCTGGCCACCTTAGTATTTGTTTCAGGAATATCTTTGTAGAATAAATTGAGATGGTTCAGTGGTTAAGACAGTACATTGCTACTTGATCTCTGAAAGTATAGATTGCCTTTCTATCTTTCTTGAGGATTGAGAACTCTTAAAGTACCCCTTTATACAGTATGAAATAACCTTTAATTGATTTCTTTCAAGCTTAATCATGTTTGAAGTTCTGTTTTACAGAATAAGGAAAAATTGGAGAAGTTGAAAAGTCAGGCTGATCAGTTTTGCCAAAGACTTGGGAAATATCGCATGCCTTTTGCTTGGACTGCGATCCATTTGATGAATATTGTTAGCAGTGCTGGGAGTTTAGAAAGAGATTCTACAGAAGTAGAAGTCAGTACTGGAGGTAAGCATGTTTTGTTTAAAATATTTCTAAATGTATAATTAATTTTTCTTACATAGTCTTGTTTTAGTTATACACTCTAAAATGTGGCATAGAAATAATTTTTTCTTTTTCATTTAACACTTTTTATTGAAATATAATTGAATATCACATAGTGCACCCATTTAAAGAATATAATACAATGGTTTTTGCTATATTCTTTTTTTTTTTTTTTTTTTCTTTTTTGCGGTGCTGGGAATTGAACACAGGGCCTTGTGCTTGCGAGGCAGGTACTCTACCACCTGAGCTATATCCCCAGCCCGGTTTCTGCTATATTCACAGTGTTCTGCAACAGTCACCACAATCTACTTTTGAAACACTTTCATACCCATTAGCAGTTACTCCTCTTTCCACTCTAATTCCCAAAGCCAGCTCTAAATAATTATTAATACACTTTCGGTTTTTATGGATTTTCCTATGCCAGACATTTCACACCCTGGCAATTTTACAAATTATGTATTTTATGTATGTATTTTACAAATTATATATTTTACAAAATATGTATTTGTGGCTAGTTTCTTTTCATAAGGTTCATCGCATTTGTAGTATCACTGCTTTTCTTTTTTGCCAAATGATAATCCATTTTATTAATATACTGTATTTTGTTTATCTGTTCATCATTTGATGGCCATAAAAGTTGTTTCCACTTTTTGATTATTATGAATAAATTCTGTAATGACCATTCATATACAAGGTTTTGTGTGGACATATGTTTTTATTTCTTTTTAATATATAGCTTGGAGTTAAATTGCTGGGTCATATGATAATTCTCTTTTTATTAACCTTTGGAGGAATTACCAGATTATTTTCCAGTGTAAGTGCACTTGCCAAAATCTTGCTGGCAATTTATGAAAGTTTCATTTTTCCAAAATCTTTGCTAATTCTTGTTATTATCTGTTCTTTAATTATAACCAACCTAATGCAGGTGAAATAGGTATCTCATCATGGTTTAGATTTGCCTTTCCCTGATAACTAATGATAGTAAGCATCATTTTGTGTATCGTCTTTGAAGACTATAGATTATTATCCTTTGTCCATTTTTAATGGCTTTGTTGTCTTTTTATTTAATTGATAGCTAATTCTTCAATGGGATTTTCATCTTCTTGTCCTTGAATCGTAAGAGTTCTTGTAACTGGATAAAAATCCCATATCTAATATATGATTCTTATTTTGGATTCTCTTTTTTCGGTGGTATTAGTTGCAGTACAGAAGTTTTAAATTTTGTTGTTGAAGTACAATTTTCTTATTTACTTTTGTCACTGTAATTTTGGTGTTGTGTCTAAGAAACTGATACCTAACTCAAGATTAAGAAGATTTACTGTTGTAACACTTTTGTAGTTTTAGCTCTTACATTTAGGCTTATGATCAGTTTTTAGTTAATTTTTGTGCACATTATGAGGATCCAACTTTATTATTTTTTTGTTTGTCCCTGCACCATTTGTTGACAAGGCTATTTTTTACCCATTTAATAGTCTTAGCATGTTTGTAAAAAATCTATTGATTATAAATGTGTGGGTTTATTTCTGGACTCTCAATTCTATTCCACTGATCTAGATGCCTAACCTTATTCCAGTACTGTACTGTATTACTTAAACTTTTAGTAAATTGTGAAATTGAGAAGACTGGGCCTCTAACTTTGTAGCCTTTCTCAAGAGTATTTAGGCTATTTTGGATTCCTTCTATTTTTTTTTTTTTATTTATTCTTTTATTTACTTATTGATTCATTGAACACAAATGGAGTACAGCTATTGTTTCACTGGTTGTACACAAAGTAGAGTCACACCATCTGTGCATTCATGCATGTACACAGGGCAATGGTATCTGTCACACATTGTTATTAATTTTACCCCCCACCCACCCCCACCCCCCCCTTCCCTCTATGCTAGCTATCTTTCCTCCATTCTTGCCATCTTTCCCCCCCACATTATGCATCATCATTCATATATCAGAGAGACCATTCGGCTTTTGGATTTTTGGGATTGGCTGATCTCACTTAGCATAAGAGTTTCCAACATCATCCATTTACCTACAAATACCATAATTTTATTCTTCTTTATGGCTGAGTAATATTCCATTGTGTATATATACCACAGTTTCTTTATCCATTCATCTACTGAAGGGCATCTAGGTTGATTCCATAATCTAGCTATTGTGAATTGAGCAGCTATGAACATTGATGTGGCTGCATCACTGAGGCAATCTGATTTTAAGTCCTTTGGGTATAAGCCAAGGAGTGGGATAGCAGGGTCAAATGGTGGATCCATTCCAAGTTTTCTAAGGAATCTCCACACTGCTTTCCAGAGTGGCTGCACCAACTTGCACTCCCACCAGCAATGTATGAGTGTACCCTTTTCCCCACATCCTCGCCAACACCTGTTGTTGCCTGTGTTCTTGATAAAAGACATTCTAATTGGGGTAAGATGAAATCTTAAGGTGGTTTTGATTTGCATTTCTCTTATAACGAGTGATGTTGAACATTTTTTCATAAATCTGTTGATTGCTTGTAGATCTTCCTCTGTAAAGTGTCTGTTCATTTCCTTGGCCCATTTATTGATTGGGTTATTGGTGTTCGTGGTGTAAAGATTTTTGAGTACTTGGTAGATTCTGGAGATTAGTGCTCTGTCCGAAGTGTGTGTGGCAAAGATTTTCTCCCACTCTGAAGGCTCTCTCTTCACATTGCTGATTGTTTCCTTTGCTGAGAAGAAGCTTTTTAGTTTCACTCTATCCCAATCATTGATTCGTGCTTTTATTTCTTGCGCTTTGGGAGTCATGTTAAGGAAATCTGGTCCTAGGCCAACATGATGAAGATTTGGACCTATTTTCTCTTCTATTAGGTGCAGAGTCTCTGGTCTGATTTCTAGGTCCTTGATCCACTTTGAGTTGAGTTTTGTACAGGGTGAGAGATATGGGTTTAGTTTCATTTTTCTGCATATGGATTTCCAGTTTTCCCAGCACCATTTGTTGAAGAGGCTGTCTTTTCTCCATTGCATGTTTTTGCCTCCTTTGTCAAGTATGAGATACCTGTACTTATTTGGGTTTGTCTCTGTGTCCTCTATTCTGTACCATTGATCTACCTGCCTATTTTGGTACCAATACCATGCTGTTTTTGTCACTATTGCTCTGTAGTATAGTTGGAGGTCTGGTATTGTGAAACCCCCTGCTTCGCTCTTCTTGCTAAGGATTGCTTTAGCAATTCTGGGTCTCTTATTCCTCCATATGAATTTCATGATTGCTTGCTCTATTTCTATAAGGTCCATCATTGGGATTTTAATTGGAATTGCATTGAATTTGTATAGCATTTTTGGAAGTATGGCCATTTTGACAATATTAATTCTGCCTATCCAAGAACATGGGAGATCTTTCCATCTTCTCAGATGCTCTTTAACTTCTTTCTTTAGCGTTCTGTAGTTCTCAGTGTAGAGGTCTTTCACATCTTTTGTTAGATTGATTCCCAAGTATTTTATTTTTTTTGAGGTTAGTGTGAATGGGGTAGTTTTCCTAATTTCTCTCTCAGAGGATGCATCACTTACGAATAAAAATGCATTAGATTTATGAGCATTAATTTTATATCCTGCTACATTGCTAAATTCATTAATGAGTTCCAGTAGTTTTCTGGTGGAGTTCTTAGGATCTTCTAGATAGAGAATCATGTCATCAGCAAATAGGGATAGTTTGATCTCTTCTTTTCCTATTCGTATTCCTCTAATTTCTTTGGTCTGTCTAATTGCTCTGGCTAGAGTTTCAAGAACAATGTTGAACAGTAGTGGCGAAAGAGGGCATCCCTGCCTTGTTCCAGTTCTCAGGGGGAATGCTTTCAATTTTTCTCCATTTAGAATGATGTTAGCTGTGGGCTTGGCATAAATGGCCTTTACAATGTTAAGGAATGTCCCCACTATCCCTATTTTTTCTAGTGTTTTGAGCATGAAGGGGTGCTGTATTTTATCAAATGCTTTCTCTGCGTCTATTGAAATAATCATGTGGTTCTTGACCTTAAGTCTGTTGATGTGGTGAATTACATTGATTGATTTCCGGATGTTGAACCAACCTTGCATCCCTGGGATGAAACCCACTTGATCATGGTGCACTATCTTTTTAATATGCTTTTGTATGCGATTCGCTAAAATTTTGTTAAGAATTTTTGCATCTATGTTCATTAGAGATATGGGTCTGAAATTTTCTTTCCTTGATGTGTCCTTCTCTGGTTTTGGTATCAGGGTGATATTAGCTTCATAGAATGAGTTTGGAAGGGTTCCCTCCTCCTCTATTTCATGAAATACTTTGAGGAGTATTGGAATGAGCTCTTCTTTGAAGGTCTTGTAGAACTCGGCTGTGAATCCATCTGGTCCTGGACTTTTCTTTGTTGGTAGGCTTTTGATGACTGCCTCTATTTCATTGCTTGAAATTGATCTATTTAAGTTGTGTATGTCCTCCAGATTCAGTTTGGGTGGCTCATATGCCTCTAGGAACCTGTTGATGTCTTCCAGGTTTTCTATTTTGTTGGAGTATAAATTTTCAAAGTAGCTTCTTATTATGTTTTGTATTTCAATTGTGTCTGTTGTAATATTTCCATTTCCATCGCGAATTTTAGTAATTTGGAGTTTCTCTCTCCTTCTCTTTGTTAGCGTGGCTAAGGGTTTATCAATTTTGTTTATTTTTTCAAAGAACCAACTTTTTGTTTCGTCGATTTTTTGAATTGTTTTTTTTTGTTTCAATTTCGTTGATTTCAGCTCTGATTTTGATTATTTCCTGTCTTCTACTACTTTTGGTGATGATCTGTTCCTCTTTTTCTAGGGCTTTGAGCTGTAATGTGAGGTCATTGATTTGTTGACTTTTCATTCTTTTATTAAATGCACTCTCTGCAATGAACTTTCCTCTTAGCACTGCTTTCATGGTGTCCCAGAGATTTCGATATGTTGTATCTTTATTCTCGTTGACCTCTAAGAATCTTTTAATTTCCCCCCTAATGTCTTCTGTTATCCATGTATCATTCAGTAGCATATTATTTAATCTCCAGGTCTTGGAGTAGTTTCTGTTACTAACTTTCTCGTTGATATCTAGTTTCATTCCATTATGATCTGATAGTATACAAGGTAGTATCTGTATGTTTTTGTATTTGTTAAGAGTAGCTTTGTGGCATAACATATGGTCTATTTTAGAGAAGGACCCATGCGCTGCTGAGAAGAAAGTGTATTCGCTTTTTGATGGATGGAATATTCTATATATGTCCGTTAAGTCCAGATTAGCGATTGTGTCATTGAGTCCTATAGTTTCTTTATTCAATTTTTGTTTGGAAGATCTGTCCAATGGTGAGAGAGGAGTGTTAAAGTCTCCGAGTATTACTGTGTTTTGGTCTATTTGATTCCTGAAATTGAGAAGGATCTGATTGACATGCATGGATGCGCCATTGTTTGGTGCATAAATATTTATGATTGTTATGTCCTGTTGATTTATGCTACCTTTAAGCAATATGAAATGTCCTTCTTTATCCCTTCTGACTATCTTTGGTTTGAAGTCTGCTTTGTCTGAAATGAGGATGGAAACCCCAGCTTTTTTACTCAGTCCGTGTGCATGGTATGCTTTTTCCCAACCTTTCACCTTTAGTCTGTGGGCATGTTTTTCTATGAGATGAGTCTCTTGTAGGCAGCATATTGTTGGGTCTTTCTTTTTAATCCAGTCTGCCAGTCTATGTCTTTTGATTGATGAGTTTAGGCCATTTACATTCAGGGTTATTATTGAGATATGACTTGTATTTCCTGTCATTTTAGCTTTTTTAGGGTTTTTAGCTTAACTTTGTTTCTCCTTTGATGGACTCTTTCTTTAGGGTAGTTCCTCCCCATGATGACTGAGATTGTTATTTTTCATTTCTTCCTCTTCGAATATTTTGTTGAGAATGTTCTGTAGGGCAGGCTTTCTCTTTGTGAATTCTTTAAGCTTTTGTTTATCATGGAAGGATTTTATTTCGTCATCAAATCTGAAGGTAAGTTTTGCTGGATATAAGATTCTTGGTTGGCATCCGTTTTCTTTCAGAGCTTGAAATATGTTGTTCCAGGCCCTTCTTGCTTTTAGGGTCTGGGCTGATAAATCTGCTGATATACGTATCGGTTTCCCCCTGTAGGTAATCTGATTCTTTTCTCTCGCCGCCTTTAAAATTCTATCTTTGTTTTGTATGTTAGGCATTTTCATTATAATGTGCCTTGGTGTGGATCTGTTGTAATTCTGTGCATTTGGTGTCCGGTAAGCTTCTTGTAATTGATTTTCCATCTCATTCATCATATTAGGGAAATTTTCTGATAATATTTCCTTGAATAGATTATTCATACCCTTGGTTTGTATCTCTGCGCCTTCCTCAATCCCGATTACTCTTAAATTTGGTCTTTTCATGATGTCCCATATTTCTTGGAGAGTTCGTTCATGATTCCTAACCATCTTCTCTGTTTGTTTGACTTTGTTTTCAAGATTAAATATTTTGTCTTCATTGTCTGAGGTTCTGTCTTCCAAGTGATCTATTCTGTTAATTATGCTTTCTATTGAGTTTTTAACTTGGTTTATTGTTTCCTTCATTTCCTTGTTTCCTTCAAGGATTTCTGTTTGTTTTTTCCTCAGAATTTCTATCTCTTTATTGAAGTAATTTTTTGCTTCCTGCAATTGCTCTATTAACTGATTATTCATAGCCTGAATCTGCTCTCTCGTCACATCATTCTCTTCTCGGATCACTTTAATTATGAACATTCTGAACTCCATTTCTGTCATTCCTTCTACCATGCTGTCTTTGGGTTCTCTTGATATGTCATCTAGGTTTAATTGGGACACTTTCTTCCCGTGTTTTCTCATGGTGCTCGTGTATCTTCCCCTCTGTTGTTTGAGGGGTGTTTGATCAAGCGGTGACCCAAGAAAGGTGCTGTCCCACTACCTCCAGGTTGGGAATGATCAATGCTTCTGGGCAGAGGCAGCCTAGTGTTGGTAGACAATTAGATACAGCAAGGTGGTAGACTCCGGGCCTGGGTGTGGGCCTGGGCACTAGTTCAAGTTGGGGTGGTGTCACAGAACTGTGCTCAGTGATGGAGACACTGGGCTTGAGAGCCCAGGCTGACCTGAACTCCTCGCTGGGGGTTCAGGCAGTGGCAGGTGGTTGCTCTCTCCTGGGGACACTGTAAGCTATTGCCAAAGGCCCAAAGCTCCCTGCCCGATCACTTCAGACACTGCTGACACTGCTGGCGGCCCCAGGAAGCTGGAAATGGACCCCCACTGCCAGGGAAGCCGCCAAACTCAGAGCAGTTCCACCTCCCCGCCGGGGTCAGCGATTCCAGGGGCTTCGGGCCAACCTCTCCAGGTGCGGCTAGAGGGCCTGGGAAGCCCAAGATGGGCGCTCTCCGCCAGGGAAGCTGGGGGGAGTGGCACAGAATAATTCCCACTTCCCGCCAGAGACTGCGTTCCCAGAGTTGAAGCTCCCCTGACGCAGCCGAAGGCCCCAGGAAGCTGGTAATGAGCCTTCTCTGCCAGTTAAGCCGCCAAAATGGCGTGGGGTAGTTCCATCTCCCCACCAGAGTCCGCGATCTCAGAGTTTCCCGGACGCCTCTGAATGCCCAGGTAGCCTGAGATGCTCGGTCTCTGCCTGGGAGGCCGCCGGCTGGTGCTGGAGCCACGGCCAGTGACTCCAAAGCGCTACTGGGGACCCGCACTCACTTGTTGGCTGGCGCAGACCCAGGTCGGTGGCTCCGAAGCAGCTGCAGGGTCAGGCGCTCCCGGATCGTCGCTGCCCGCGGCGGGGCCGAGCCCAGCCCGGCTGAGTTGGTTCTGGAGCGGCACCTGGGGACCCCTTATATGTGCTTTGAATATAAAATCTCGTTGAGAGTCATATTCCTGCTGTTTGAATCCCGAGCAAGTAGGAATCCACGGAGCAAGTAGGAATGCAGCCTTCCTCTAATCCGCCATCTTGGATCCTCTCCTTCTATTTTTATATGAAATTTTGGATTAGTTGTCAATTTCTGTAGAAAGACACCTAGGATTTTGATAGGGCTTGCATTGAATCTATAGATAAATTTATAGATTATTGCCCTCTTAATGATATTAAGTCTTTGACTCCAGGAACATGGTATGTTTTTCCCCATTTATTTAGATCTGTTAGTTTTTTTTCATCAATGTTGTATAGTTTTCAGTGTATCTTTTGCCCTTATTATATTTACATCTAAATATTTCATTGTATTTTGATATTATTGTAAATGGAATTATCTTCCTAATTTAGTTTTCAGAGTGACCATTTCTAGTTTATCAAAATACACTTGACTTTTACATGTTGATCTTGTGCTGTGAAACATTTTTTAAATTTGTTAATTCTAATTGTTGTTATTTGTTTCCCCCTAGATTCCTTGGGATTTTCTATACACAAAATTAAGGCATTTGAAAATAAAAATAGGTTTGCTTTTCTAATCTGGATGCTTTTTAAAATTTTTCTTTTCTTATTGTTTTGACTAGAATTTCCTAACAAAGATGAGAAGTAGCAAGAGTGGATATCCTTGTTTCACTCCTAATCTTAGGACATATCCATTTAGTCCTTTATCATCAAGTACTATATTTGCTGTTGGATTTTCTTTTCTTCCTTTCTCCTTTGGTGCTGGTGATTGAGCCCAGGCTAAGCATATGCTCTGTCACTTAGCTACACCCCAGACTGTAGTAGGATTTTTGAAGATGTGCTTTAGTAGGTTAAGTTCTCTTTTATTCCCTTTTTTTATGTTTTTATCATGAAAGATTATTGAATTTTGTCTAATGCTTTTTCTGCGTCTTGAAATAATTTTTTTTTTTTTTTTTTATGTTTTACCCTATTGATTGATTGTTTTTTGGGTGTTAAATTGACTTCAAATTCCTGGAAAAAGACCTGTTTGGTCATGGCATATAATCTTTTCCTTGTGTTATTGGAGTCTGTTTGTTAGTGTTTTGTTCAGGAATTTTGCATCTGTATTCACATGGTTTACCTTGTAGGTCTGTAGTTTTTCTTTCTTGTGATGCCTCTGTCTGGTTTTGGTGTCAGGGTAATTCTGACCTGATAGAATGAGTTTTGAAGTATTCCTCTGTGTTTTGGAAAAGTTCTTGGAGGATTGGTATTAGTTCTTTGAAAGATTGGAAGAATTCACCAGTAAAGCTTACTTGGCCTGGTCTTTTCTTTGTGGTAAGTTCTTCTATGTTAATTAGACCTATTCATTTGTTTTAGTTGTATTCAGATTTTCTCTTTTATCTTGAGTCAGATTTATTAGTACTTTATCTTTCTCTGGAAATTTGTCCATTTGATTTCACTTTGAATTGTTATCTAAGCATTGGCTTATTAGTTATTTATAATATTGATATATATTCCTTTTAACCTCTAGATTCAGCAGTAATATTCCTCTTCAATTCATGATGTTAGCAAACTCTTCCATTTTTCTTCATCAATTTAGCTGAAGATTTGTGAAGATTTTCTTTTTGAAGAAACAATTTTTGGTTTTATTGATTTTTTTTTTCTGTTGTTTCTCTAATTTTTATTTCACCTGTTTCTACTCTGCTCTCTTTGGTCTTAGTTTCTCTTTGCTAGTTCCTTGAAGTATGAGATTAGGTTACTGATTTAAGATGTTTCTTTTCAATTAAGCATTAATTAATTAGTTAATTAATTAAACATACATTTCCCTCTGAGTATTGCTTTAACAATATTCAACTTGTTTTGGTAGGTTTCATTTTTATTCTCATAATCTTACTTTAAAATTTTCTGTGTATGATCTGTTCTTTTCCCACTGGTTATTTGAAAAAGTGCTATTTCACATCCATGTAATTGTGAATTCCTCAAGTTTTCTTCTGTTATTGATTTATACTTTAATTCCTCTGTTTTAAAAATATTTTTTAGTTGTAGATGGACACAATACCTTTATTTTCATTATTTTTATGTGGTGCTGAGGCTCAAACCCAGTGCATCATATGTGCTAGGCAAGTGCTCTACCACTGAGCTACAACCCCAGCCCCAAATTCCACCGTTTTGGAGGATGTATTTTACATGATTTTGATTATTTTGGATTTATCGTATCATGTCTTATGATAATAGACTGTCTTGGAGAATGTTTTATAAGTGCTTGAGAAGAATATGTAATTCTGCTCCAGCTTAGTAGAGTCAAATATAGATGTCTATTTGGTCTAGTTTGCTTATAGTTTTGTTAAGATATTCTGTTTCATCATTGATTTTTAATCTAGTAGTTCTATTTGTTTTAAATAGAATTATCTTAAATACATAAGGCCCTAGGTTGGATCTTTAGCACTGCAAGGAAAAGGAACTGATTATCTTGTGAAGACTTTGCATGTTATCTTTCAGTTCTGTTTCAAACTCAAATGCTAAGACTGTGGGACCATTACATGCGACTAAAATTTCCATTGTGGCGAATATGTCATGGTAAATGTGTAACTCCTCCATAGCTGCTTTTTGTAGTACGTCTTTGGTCGTACACATAACTAACTCCTTGTGTATTACAGTCTTACGTTTACTCTGGCGAAACTGTAAATAGAGAGCCAAAAGATTCAGGTGATTTCTTCCTAATCTCTCCAATATGCTCCAGCTTTTCCTGTGTTTGGAAAACTGTTTTAAATTTAAAATTTTAATGAAAATGAATACCTTTTTTTCTCCCCCTTGGTAGAACGAAAAGGGTCTTGGTCAGAAAGGAGGAATTCTAGTATTGTTGGCAGACGATCACTTGAAAGGACAACAAGTGGAGATGATTCTTGCAACTTGACCAGCTTTCGACCTGCCACTCTCACAGTGACCAATTTTTTTAAGCAGGTATTGTTCTGTCATGTAGGAATTCTGGGAAGATGTTTGTATATAAATTTCTTTTAGTTTCAGTTCAGAAAAGTAGTAATTGTACCATACGTGTACATGAGTGTGATTTCAAGAACTTCTAATTTTTTTTTTTTTTTTATGGTGGTAGTGTGGATTGAACCCAGGGCCTTGCACATGTTGGCAAGTGCTCTACCTCTGAGCCATATCCCCAGCCCAATTTTTTTTTTTTTTAAATTTACTTATTGATTCATTGAACACAAATGGAGTACAGCTATTGTTTCACTGGTTGTCCACAAAGTAGAGTCACACCATCTGTGCTCCCCAGCCCAATTTTAAGAAAAAATAAAAATTTAAAAAATAATAAAAGTAAAAGCTATAAGAATAAGAAACAATGTATATTCTCTCTGTTGTTTTATTATTATAGTTATATAAATGTTGACCTTAACATTATTAATGCATTGAAATTAATCTTTCATACTTGTATCTTATTTCTCATTTGTAATGATGTGACTTATCTTAAGCATTGATGACTTATGAATTTCCTTAGAGTGAATGTGTACTTTTGTCTGTCTTCCCCACCCCAATTTTTCTGACCTAAACTACCATAATCTACAGTATGTGGAATAAAACATTTAGGCCTGCCTAGTTCATTTCTGTGCTAAAGTGTAGTTAGTGTTTTAAGTGTTATATATCCAAGATTGCTTTTTCTTCAAGGATATTTTCTTTGTAAAGCCGTTCCTTCCCCTTCAGATCAAATCAGTATTTTTCATATGCCAATCATGACCCATTAGTGGTAATGGAAACCAGTTTAGAAGTTAATACCCACCAGAAAAAATAATAGTGTGTTATGCATACTAGGATTAAATATTGCTTAGGGAACCATTTCCAACCCAGTTTTTGTGTGAGTGCATTTTTGTATATATGAGTATACTGGGTTTTGATGAAAAATGGATTTTTATAGTGCAATCAAGATCAGCAAATTTTGGAAGTTTTTGTCCTGAGTGACGAGAGGAGCAGACCCACCTAAGAATGGAGAGAAAACTTAGATTGAAGGAGAATGCTAAGAATTATCTTAAACTTCTTCATTCTGAGGTATTGTTTAAAGGAATTTTCTAATTATAATTTGTGAGGACAAGGGCAGAATGTGCATTGAATTGACAACAATCTACTTGAAGCTCCCTTCTCTATAACAAGTCAGTAGTATTCATAAGTGACTCCTGTGAGACACTCTAATGGAGAAAAAGCAGATGATAAACATCTAATGAAAGAAAGCATCTGTAGAAGGCTACAGCTCTTCCCTGGATAAAGTGATAGGCCAAATACAGGTAGAAACCAGAGCAATAGATTAATCTGATACAGTAACACAATCTTGGAGATATGATGCTTCTTTCTCTTTCTACTTCTTCAGCTGCTATGTCACTTTTGCTCCTATTTACACAGCTTTCTTTTTATTTCATCAACCTGCTATATCATTGAACTGGTACAGTAAAACAAAATCAGTAAGCCAACTACTCCTCTCCTGTTTAGCCAACGAATATATTTGGAGTATTTACCATTAAACAGACACTATTTTAAAAAAATTAATTTGGATTTATTTTAAAATTTATATATAAAACCAAAAATTATACATATTAATGAGGATAATATGGTGCTTCATTTTATATATGTATACATATATATACACACACTGTAATATCTTTAAATGAGGTTAAAACATTTTTCTTCTCAAACATTTATCTTTTGTTTATTGTGAAAACATACAATATATACTTCTTTTTGAAATGTGATGTTCATTATTTATAATCACCCTACTGAGTAACATAGCTCACTAGTAGACACTGTTTTAAATACTGGTAACTGGAAATTAGCACTAAGGACTTCTGAAAACTTAAATGATTACTGGAAACGCGGAACAATAGAAAGGAAGCATTTGCAATTTACTTTCTGAAGTTCTGTATTACATTTTTTTAAAGCCACGAACATGTACTATTATAAGTATTTTTAAACAGGTAGAAAATTATACATCACACAAATGCAAATTAAGTAAAAAGCAGAGATACAATTTTAGCAAAGTAGAATTCAAGGCACAAGTATCCCTTCAATGAGATACAGAAAGCAGTTTCCCTCCTACTTTATGAGAGATTACTATCTATAGTTGAGATTATATAGTAATCAAGAGTGTTTATGAAGAGATTTAAAATGTTTCAAGCCAGAAATTATTGGAAATATGTGAAGATTTTAAAACAAAATCAGACTGCCACATTTGTTTAGAGACATTTAGTCTATATGTTGATAGCTTCATGAGTTATCTGTAGCCTCAAGAGTACACAACAGTAAACAAGCAATGATGAGGGGGCAAGTGTCAGGTAGACTACACCAGTGAGCTAGTTTTTGAAGGTTGGCTGAGATCAGTTGATCTAGCCTGACTTCTGCTCGTAATACTGAAATGACTCAGCTCTGTTCCATGCCTCTGAACTTCTGCTCTTATCTTCTAGCAGGTTAGTTAGTTTGGTCAAGTTCTCATAGCAGTGCCAGAAATTCAAGAGAGAGAGAGGGTGAGCTAAATTGTGTAAATGCTTTCTAAATCCTTTTGCACATATTTGCTTATGGGTCAAAGAAAGGCACATGTCCAAGTCTAGAGGAGGGAATTGTGCCACAACCAGCAAAGGGCACAGAAATAGGACATAAAGGATAGAAGCCAGTGGTATAATTTAATTGGTTAAGTAAATAGAAGTAATTTAGTCTAGAGATAATCTGACTATATTATGAATAAGGACTATTTAACCGTCTATTTTAGTTCTGTAGTCAAAAGGAGTTTATTCTTTCAGTAACTGATGAACATTTATCTTAGATCACTGAAAAAACTTCATAAAGTCAAATTCTCCAGCTATAACCCAAATAAGAGTAAAAGCTATTTTAAAGGTGCTAACAAAAAACTATGACCACTTAGAAATTAAAAATCATTCTCCAAATAATGGGGTAAAAGAAGATCTATTCTGTCTCCAGTTTAGAATATAATAATGAAAAAATGGAATAGGTTTCTAGGTAAGCTCATGGTAACAAAGTAGTCTGGCATAAAATACAGGATAATGTGTGAAATATACAAATAAGACAATAAAATGTCAAAAGCATGTGGATTGGATTAAATACTGACTCTTCGGTAAAGGAATAAAATCAACCCCAAGTTATTTTAATTATAAGAAAAAAAATTAACATAAAATTGAAAATTTTATTATTTCTGTAGTGTTCTTCCCAGATTTCCTAAATCTAAATAAATTTCATATTACTTAGATTTTTTTGTCTTTTTCCTTATTTATTGAGATCATTTTGAAGTTTTTTTTTTCCTGGTCTTATTATCAGGATATGATATGCTTTTCCTTAATAGCAGTTTTATCTTGTTTTTTCCTTTATAAAAAAATTTAACCAATCTGTAGATTTTACATTTGAGAAATTAAGTAATATAATATTGAAAAGACAAATATGAACTCGTGTAACAAATTTATAAGACATAAATTTTTACATTTTACATTACATTGTTTTTTGGTTCTGTTTTGTATCTCTATTCCTTTTTTTCTTCATCTACCTCTAACTTGTATTGGTTTTCTATGTTTTATGGTATTGTATAATACTTTATAAGATTAGATAATGGACTATAAGTGAATAAAGAGATAATGCTACCACAAATCTCAGGAAAATTTGAAAACACAGCAGAAAAAGGAAATAAGTTGGGATATTTACACTCATTAATTGAATTTTTTATTCTGCCTGCATTATAGAAGAATTGCATGCTTTTTAGCAAGCAGTGTAAATGTATTTCTGTCTACTATATTTGTTTTACTAAGTCCTTTTATCTCTATCATTGAAATCAGGAAGGAGACCGCTTAAGTGATGAAGATCTGTATAAATTCCTTGCTGATATGAGAAGGCCATCTTCTGTCTTACGGCGACTGAGACCCATTACAGGTATTTTCAAATATTTGAGTACATTTGATTACAACTATTGTCATCACTAATATATTATTTATAATTATGTATTTCATATTTTCACTTATTTGACCCATACTATATTTCTATCAATACCTATCAGTCGTCTTCATCTTATTAACTGTCATGTGTTCTAACAATTTAGATGTAAGATTTCACACCTTTGATAATTTGAGTTCTAAAATGAGAATGGTGGCTTAAAATTATTTTCTAGAGGGAAAAACATGCACGTGGAATGCTAAATATTCAGAAGCAGGTTGATATTATGATTGGAGCAAACTATTCCAGAGTAAAGCTGTTTTGAAATCTGCTAAGTCAAAATAAATCATTTAACCTTGAATTGTTGGCTTATTCCTGTATGATGTTTTTCTTTTTAAAATTCTTCTTTATTCCTTCCCATTCATTATTCAGAAAGCATTTATTATTTTATATGCATTTATGCATGTATTAATAATTTCTAAGTTTGAGACTCAGTAAAATAAAATGATTTAAAGGTCTGAGATGATAGTAATTTGGTTCTGTAGTATTCTTCCCAGACTTCCTGCAAAACAGGTTCTCACTCCTTCCAAAAACATTTTTATTATCGTGATAGTCAGCTTTCTGTCACTGTGACAGATTATCTGAGAAAAAATAAACTTAAAATGTGGAAGGATTTATTTTGGCTCTTAATTTCAAAGATTTTGGTCCATGGTTGATTGGGTTTGTTGCTTTTTGAGGCAGTGCATTATGGTGGGAAACGTGGTGGGACAAATCTGCTTACTTTATGTCAACTGTAAAGCAAAGAGAGAGAAAGGGGCTGGGTCTCAATATCTTCTTCAGGGGCACACCCTCAAGGACCTAAGTTCTTTCACTAAGCCCCAACTCTTAAAGGTTCCACCACTACCCAGTAGTGCCACATGCTGGCCACCAACCATTTAACAAAGAACCTTTGGGGGACACTTCATATCCAAAATATGCCAATCATTGAATTTTTATTTATTATGATTACATTGTTCTTATATTTTGATATGTAGCTCAGCTGAAGATAGACATTTCTCCTGCACCTGAAAATCCTCATTATTGCCTAACCCCAGAGCTGCTTCAAGTGAAGCTTTACCCTGACAGTAGAGTTAGACCTACCAGAGAAATTTTGGAGTTTCCTGCCAGGGATGTCTATGTTCCAAACACTACTTACAGGTAAGAGATTTTTGGAGACTTCTGAGATGAAGTGTTATATATTCTAAAAGTATTATATTATACTAAAGTAGAGCTAGAAAGAAACTGTCCTAGAAACTTGTGTTAGCTTTGTTACTTATTCCATTGCTCAGTGCACAATTTTGATTAATAGCTGTTGTGTAAAAAGCTGTTACTGTGTGCCAGGTATAATATTAATTACCTTAAATGCATTATCTTATTTAATCCTCGTACTTTTTGTATGTGTCACGTTCATTTTAGAGGTAAATAAACCAAGGAATAGAGGGTTTAAAAATATTGCTGAGCATCATACTTTAATATGGTGGTGGGTGGCATTTGATTCCTGGGCTGTTAGGTTAAAACATTTGAACTCCTAACTCATGTATTTTCTTAAATGTTTATTATTAGCAGAATCTACTATTACATGTGAATCAAATTTATATACTTAACATTATTTTCTAACAATTAGTCAGAGATATTGGTTAAGTATATACTACCTAGAGAATACAGGACACAAAGTTGTTGAATATAACTTTTCAGGCAGAACTCTATACAATTTGAGGTGTATCATTTGCATATACTACTGATGAATGATGCTTCCTTGTTTGTGAATGCTGAGACCATGATTCTCTATGTATATTGAGATATCTAATGGGGCAGCTCACATATAACATTATGAAACAGAACTTTGAGTTTCATTTCAGACTTCCCCATCCTAATGTATTTTACTACCAATTACCAAGTTCCTGAAGAAAAAATTTTTGAAATCACAATTTCTCTCTTTTCCTTATCCCAGCATTTATTCAGCTAAGTTATGTAGGCTCTATTTTTCCAAATGTATTCTGAATGCAATACTTCTTATTACTTCCACCTTTTAAAAATTCTAGTCTAAGGCACCGGTAGATCAGCACTATCAAGTAGAAATACAATGGGAACCACATTTGTAGTTTAAAATTTTAAAGTTACAACATTTAAAAAAGAATCAAGCGAAATTAATTTTAATTATGTTATTTAACCTGTTGTATAAAAATATCACTTCCACTTCAACATGTAATAAATGTAAAAAGTTGGTATTTTACTTTTCTTTCCTAGTAAAAGTTTTCAAAATCTGGTGGACGTTTTATATTTAAAGCACACTTTAAATTGGGCGCTGTGGCGCACGCCTGTAATCCCAGCACTTGGGAGGCTGAGGCAGAAGGATCGTGAGTTCAAAGCCAACCTCAGCAATTTAGCGAGGCCCTAAGCAACTCAGTGAGACCCTGTCTCTAAATAAAATACAAAATAGGACTGGGGTTGTGGCTCAGTGGTCGAGTGCCCCTTGGGTTCAATCCCCAGTACCAAAAATAAATAAATAAAAAAATAAAGCACACTTTAGTTCAGATGATCCTTATATCAAATGTTTAATAGCCATATGGGATTAGAAGCTACCATATTGAATAACTGTTGATCTCAGATTTTGCTAAAGCATTTTATTTCTATCCCCAACTCAGTCAGCTCTCAATATTGCAACTGAAGAGATATTTAAAAGTTAGAAGTTTATTCATTTCTCTAAAACTCTCTAGTGACTCCCATTAGAACCTAAAAAGAATGTTTTTTATAATAGTCTATAAAACTACTTGATCTGGCTCCTTTCTCTAATTTCATGTATTGTTACTCTGCTTTTCTCCCTTCATTTGAGCCTCAGTGGCCTTTCTGTTCATCCTTGAAAAACAATGCCATTTTGCCTAACACTTCCCCATTTGCTTTTTGCTCTGCTATTTTTGTTTTCTCCATATTTTGACATGACTTGTTTCCTTATCAGACTTGCATCTGTTTATATATCACTTTCTAGAGAGGCTTATCCTCATCATCCTAACTAAAAAGATCCACTGTTTTCCTCCTCTGACTCTTTACCCTATTTTATATTTATCATTATCTGGTATTATAGCATATAATTATGTGATCATTTTTTGTTTTTCTCACTTGAGTGTAATTACTGTGAAGGTCCGGGTATTGTCTGTCTTGTTTACCACTATGTTTCCAGAGTCTATCTATCTCATAGAAAGCATATAATAAATATTTATGTAGAGTGGTAGAAGAATAAGGTTGAAAATCATACAGGTGTAACTGTTTACTATTTGGATGACTGAGGGCAAATTACTTTATTGGCCACCCTGTTTTCATATTAATAAAATGTGAGATAATAATACCTATTTTCTTTTGGAGGAGTGCAGAGCACAAAACCTTCCATGTAATTGATACCTAATGTGAGTTAAATTCCTGGAGCTTGCAACCTAAGCAAGAAGATATGATAAAGAAAAAAAAATATTTATATGTGTGTGTATGTGTATGTGTGTACTCATTTAAATAGCTTTAAAAAGAAACAAAGAAGTACAAACTATTCTACAAGTTGTATACATGCCTATTTACAAGGACATGGAATTAGAAGGATTACATAATCCAAGATTTATATTGAATAATTCAGAGGTCCTCAACTCCTACTTCTTATCTAGTAAGGAGTTTTAGCTAAAGCATTCCCACCTGTGTTTGTCTCCCTTGCTTTTGCTTGAATTATTTCAGATGCAGAGAAAATGGAAATTGGAAACTTTGAGTTATCTAGTCTTTCATTTTCCTTCTAATTATTATTATTTACATATTTATACTTTCAAAAGAATTATAAGAGTGTACTTAAAGTTCATAGAATGAGACTTATTATAAACAGAGATCTTTCATCCTGCTCCTGCCAGCCTTTCCTCACTCTGATGTCTAATCTTCAGCATTAAGAACTGATAACTTTTTACTCCTTATTTCTGAACAATATGTTTATGCTGCGCTATCTTTTTCTTTCTTTATTTTTGTGTGGTGGTCATGCATCACTAGACAAGTGCTCTATCACTTGGTTACATCAGCAGCTTTATTCTGCTATTTCTTTTTCTTTTTCAGTACTAGGGATTGAAGCCAGTGGTGCTTAACCACTGAGTCATATTCCCAGCCCTTTTTTATTTTTTATTTTGAGACAGGGTCTGACTGAGTTGCTTAGGGCCTTGCCAAGTTGGTGAGGCTGACTTTGAACTTGCGATCCTTCTGCTTCAGCCTCCTGTGCTGCTGGAATTACAGGCGTGTACCGCCGTGCTTGGTTTATGCTGCTATTTCTTGATCATTTTTTACTTCTATAGTTTTAAAAAATGTCTGTTGACTGTTATAGAAGATCTAGTTCTTCTGTCTTCTCCCACAAATAATACATATACTTGTCATATCTTCATCTCCCAAATAAATTCATTTTCATTAAATAAATGTTAACTTTTATCTTTCTGAGTATTATGTAACTATTTTCACAACTAAGGCACATAGAATACTATGATTTTTATTCCTTCATTTGTTTTATATATTTTTCCCTTAGAGTCAATAGTTACATTATCTTTTTTTTCTACCTTTCTCTGTGATATCACTAAGACTCTGTAAAACTTCTTGTAGTACAGTGAAATATGCCAGATAATGAATCATTTTCCCTCTTGCAGCTTCCTTGTAGAGAAGTTTTTCAGACTTACTGTATGGTTTACATCTTGGAGCTTTTGACCATTATTCTGGAATTTCTGTTTGCATTTTTTTTTGGAATGGAGTCCTGATTCCCATGATTTTCTTTCTTGGTTTACTCATTTTTCTGAAAACTTTCAGTATCTTCCTAAGATAGAATGTATGGAATGTAATTTTTTTTTAATATCTTTATGTGGGCTAGGGTTGTGGCTCAGTGGTGGAGTGCTTGTCTAGCATGTGTGAGGCACTGGTTTCAATTCTCAGCACCACACATACATAAATTAAATAAATAAAGGTCCATCAACAACTACAAAAATGTTTTTAAAAAAGATCTTGGTATGTGACAGTCTTACTTTAAATTTTTTTGAGATGGGGTGTTGCCATGTTGCCCAACCTGGTCTTGAACTCCTGGGCTCAAGGGAACTTCTTGCCTCAGCCTTCTGAGTTGCTAGGACTGCAGTTGTGCATCTAAGCACCTAGCTCTGTATCTTTATTATCCTTACTCCCAAATTAATAATTGTGCTAGGTACAAACTTATAAGTTAGTAAATAATTTATTATCTGAAGTTTAAAAATGTTAGTACTTCTTCCTTTAAGTAATAGTGTTGAGTAGTCTGATATGATTCTGATCACTTTGTGTCTTATTTTAACTCTGAAGGCCTTTTATTTTCTTTATCCTTTATGTTCAGAAATTTCATGTTAATAACATTTAGTATAAGTGATATGTTTAGTTAGTCTTTATAGTATTTAAGTTGTTTTTATTTAAATTAGTTTATTTAATCTCATAGAAATCTTTTATAATTTAATTCTGGCAATGTTATCATTCCCATTTATAAGTGAGAAAAATAAAGCTGAGATTTGGACTTATTTGGACTTGAACCCAGGTCATCTTCTTTTTAGTGTTGTGCAGTACTGGAGATTGAACTCAGGGATGCACTGCCACTGAACTACATTCCAAGTCCTTTTTATTTTTTTGTTTTGAGGCAGAGTCTCTCTAAGTTGCCAAGGCTAGCCTTGAACTTGCCATCCTTGTGCCTCAGCCTTCTGAGTGGCTGGGATTGCAGGTGATACCTGACCATACTCAGGTTTTCTTGTTTCATGTTCCACATTCTGCATCCTTCAAGATGATAGGACAGCTGGGCATGGTGGCACACACCTGTAATCCCAGCAACTTGGGAGGCTGAGACAGGAGGATTGCAATTTTAAGGCCAGACTCAGCAATTTAGGGAGGCCCTTAAGCAACTTAGTGAGACCTTGTCTCAAAATAAAAAAATAAAAAGGTTGGGGGATATTGCTTAGTGGTAAAGCATTCCTGGGTTAAATCCTTAGTACCTGCCACCCAAAAAAAGATAATAGGACATCCTATGTTTATATTTAGTATGAATAAAATTAAAAATTTACTTGCTAGATAATTGTTCCATTTTTATTAAAGCAGGCAAGAACATCTTTATATGTACCTCAAAATATGTATCATTATTTATCTTTGTTTAGCAATTTTTTCATGTCTTAGCATTTGATCTAAGTGTAACTCTTGATATAAATGGTATTCTAGAGAATCATGTCTGTGAATTAACAGAAGCTAAGACCAATATAGAAAATCATGCTACAGGACTTAAATGGGAGTTGTGAGCTCATATCAAGTGAGAAAATACCTTGCTAAATAATATCTTCTTGCACATTGTTTGCTCTTAAGTGTATATCCAGTTTTGACATATTGTCCCCTCTTAGGGGAAATGAAAAGTAAATACACCAGAAAATTTTAAAGGTTTTATAAATCATAAATTACTATGGCTTTGTTTTGAGTTTGTGCAGATTGTATAAGTGTGTCTTAGTAGCTGTTTAGATAACTTGTTTATTTGGTTTTTCTGTTGTTTCTTTTTTTTTTTTTTTTTTTTTGGAACCAGGGATTGAACTCAGGGACACTCCACCACTGAGCCACATCCCCAGCCCTATTTTGTATTTTATGTAGAGACAGGGTCTCACTGAGTTGCTTAGGGCCTCGCTAAGTTGCTGAGGCTGGCTTTGAACTCGCGATCCTCCTGACTCAGCCTCCCAAGTCGCTTGGATTACAGGCGTGCGCCACCACGCCCGGCTTCTGTTGTTTCTTTTGATCAATGCTTTATCATTTGAAATAGTATTGGTAAGGCTAGTTGGTAGTTTATAAACTATAATTGGTTTCTATTCTAAGAGCAAACTTTTTGGGCAAAGGAATAAATCAGCATGTTCGATTAGGAATGATCTTGAGAGATTGTTGACTATATCTCGGGGCCTTTACTTTGGACTGTGTCTAAATATTAATTCCAGAGTTCACATTATTATTATAAATAATATTATAGACAAAAAGCTTTTTAAAAAACAATTCATTAAATGTAAGATTTTTTCTTCTCTCGGGAGTGAACAGTTTATTCCCAGAGAAGATAGAATTAGCTAAGCTCATCAGGAAGTGTAGACATTCCTATTTAACATGTATTGAATATGAATACCACTTTATTTCTTTTTTAATTTTTAGGTGTGTTCTAATTAGTTACACATGACAGTAGAATGCATTTTGACACAATGTACACAAATGGAGCAAAACTTTCATTCTTCTGGCTGTACATGGTACAGAGTCACACCAATAATATAGTCATACATGTGTATAGAGTAAGAATGTCTGCTGAATACTGATTTTTTTTAGTGAATTAATTAATTAATTAATTAATCTTTTCATTCTTTTTGATATATGTGAGAGTAGAGTGTATTTTGACATATATATACATGGAGTATAACTTATTCTATTTAGAATCATTCCTGTGGTTGTACATGATGTGGAGATTTCATTGTGAGGTAATGAATTCCGCTTTAAGTGTTAATATTTTTCATCAAATAAATTGGATTCAGATTAGAGTTTGTATAAACTTTTTCTATTTAAATACAATTTATAAGGAACTCATGTAAAGTCCTTTAGCCTATTAACAGACATTTATAAATTTCAATACAGGATATTTAAGTTATTAAATTTCTTATTTATGGAGATGATCATAGTATTCTGTTAGTAATATGTTATTTTGTTTAAAAAAGATTTATATATTGGACTTTCTATATTGGCCTTCTAGTATAAGGATATCTTCAGGGCAATAAAAAACGAATTTATGAAGTAGAATTGTGGTTACTATATTTTGTTGGTTTTTTTTTTTGTTGCTACTGTTTTGCTTGAAATTTCTTGTTTTAAAAAGACAGTGGTTAGCTGGGCGTGGTGGCGCACGCTTGTAATCCCAGTGGTTCGGGAGGCTGAGGCAGGGGGATTCCAAGTTCAAAGCCAGCCTCAGCAACTTAGCAAGGCCCTAAGCCACTCAGTGAGACCCTGTCTCTAAATGAAATACAAAATAGGGCTGGGAATGTGGCTTGGTGGCCGAGTGCCTCTGAGTTCAATCCCCGCCACCCCCCAAAAAAAGACAGTGGTTATAAAGTTCTGACCTTTTAAAGTGATTTTCCACATTATATAAATAAATAATTTTTTTTTTTTTTTTGAACCAGGGATTGAACTCAGGGACACTCGGCCACTGAGCCACATCCCCAGCCCTATTTTGTATTTTATTTAGAGACAGGGTCTCACTGAGTTGCTTAGGGCCTCGCTAAGTTGCTGAGGCTGGCTTTGAACTCACGATCCTCCTGACTCAGCCTCCCAAGTCGGTTGGATTACAGGCGTGCGCCACCGCACCCGGCAAGAAATAATTATTTTTGTGTGGCTTGAAATGATATGACTATATAGCTTATGAAAAATTAGGAGATAAACTCCTATAACATATTTTATAATGCTATTTAATATTTAAAAATAATTTCTTAAAAACTGAAATTGGCTAGTTTTCCTTCTTTTAACATGGTGGATAATAAAATTACCTATGTCTTATAAATTTGTGAGGATTAGATACATGAAAAGTTGCTGGCACATATTAAGTGTTCCCTCGAAGTTAGTTGTTATTGTCATCATTGGTTTTGTTAGATTACATCTAACCCTGCATTATGCATCTTGAGAGAAATTAGTTTGAAAATCACAATGGTTCTGAGCTTTTACGGTATACATAAGAGAGAATGGTTTAAAAGGGAGATTATCAAAGTCAGCATTGGCTTGCTTTATTATTTGAACCTTTAGTGTCCATGATGAAAACCAAATCATGTACAATGCTTATTCTAATTTATATTATTAGAAAGATTTGGTCTCATGAAAAGGATTTATAGTTTATTTTTTAAAAAAAGCAACTGAAGTTGTAGCTCAGTGGTAGAGCGCTTGCCTGGCATATGTGAGGCCCTGGGTTTGATACTCAGTACCACATATAAATAAATAAAAAAAAAGCTCCATTGACAACTGAAAAAAAAAAACAAACTTTAGCAGATCTAGAAAAACTTGCATAGATAGAAATAATTTTGAAAGGGAGATGTGTATCAATTTCAACAGCTAATATACAGATGTATGTAGATATCATCAATAATTAATAGAACATTCCATAAATATTGTCTGAGTGATTATATTGGACAATGATGATGATAATAATGTAGCCCATTCAGATTTTTTAAATTTTTTTTAAGTTGTAGGTGGACACAATACATTATTTTATTTATTTATTTTTATGTGGTACTGAGGATAGGAACCTAGTGCCTCACAGGTGCTAGGTGAGCACTCGATCACTGAGCCACAATCCCAGCCCAAACATTCAGATTCTTTTTATCTTCTCTGGAATGTTTTAGGATAAGTCTTAATTTATGGTTGTATAAAGCAGTGGTCATTATGTAAATCTCTATGTGTGCATTTCCCCAGTGAATAATGTTTAAAACAGAAAGTAAAGTTGATGGGCTCTTTTAGTTTAAAAATGGTTGTTATCACATAAACTCTAAATAACAGCTTGCATAGAGCTAATATGATTATTTCAGTCTTATAAATGACAGAGCTGAAATTCTAGTGTTGACATTGTTTTGGAAAAAACGGGAATTTAAGCATTTTTTTCTGTAGGTTTAAAAAAATATTTACACATAGTATTTAGTTTTAGTAAGAAATTTAAGAGGATTGTGAAGTGTCTCATGGGGTAAATATGATTAAAAAATTCTCATCTGATATAGACCAATGGTACAGAATTCTTAGAAGACACAGAGAAAAACCCACATAAATATGGTTAGCTCATAGTAGATAAAGATACCAAAAATATACATTGGAGAAAAGATAGCCTATTCAACAAATGGTGCTGGGAAAACTGGAAATCCATATGTAACAAAACGAAATTAAACCTCTGTCTGCCTCTCACCCTGCACAAAAATCATCTCAAAGTGGATCAAAGACTTAGGCACTAGAACAGACACCCTACGCTGGGCCTAATAGAAGAAAAAGTAGGCCCAAATATTCATCATAGTAGCTTAGGACCTGACTTCCTCAACAAGACTGCTAAAGCGCAAGAAGTAAAAATCAAGAATCAATAAATTGGATATTCAAACTAAAAAACTTCTCACAGCAAAGGAAACAATCAATAACATGAAGAGAGAGCCCACAGAATGGGAGAAAAATCTCTACCACATGCACCTTGGATAGAGCACTAATCTCCAAGATATATAAAGAACTCAAAAAACTTAGCACAAAAAAAAAAACAAATAACTGAACCAATAAATGGGCTAAGGAAGTGCACAGACACTTCACAGAAGAAGAAATACGATCAATCAACACACATATGAAAAATTGTTCAGCATCTCTTGATATTAGAGAAATTCAGATAAAAAATGCTCATAAGATTTCATCTCACTCCAGTCAGAATGGCAGTTATCAAGAATATGAGCCCTAATAAGTGTTGGCACTGGGTGCGGTGGTGCACGCCTCTAATCCCAGCACTTGAGAGGCTGAGTCAGGAGGATGGCCAGTTCAAAGCCAGCCTCAGCAACTTAGCGAGGCCCTAAGCAACTCAGTGAGACCCTGTCTCTAAATAAAATACAAAATAGGGCTGGGGATGTGGCTCAGTGGTGGAGTGCCTCTGGGTTCAATCCCCAGTACCAAAATAAATAAATAAATAATTGTTGTGAAGGATGTGGTGGAAAAAGTACACTCATACATTGTTGGTGGGACTGCAGATTGGTGCAATCACTTTGGAAAGCAGTATGGAAATACTTGGAAAACCTTGGAATAGAACCACCATTTGACCCAGCTATTCCACTCCTTGGTTTATACTCAAAGGACTTAAAATCATCATATTACAGTGAAACAGCCACATCAATGTTTATAGCAGCTCAATTCATGATAGCAAAACTATGGAACCAACCTAGATGCCCTTCAACAGATGAATAGGTAAAGAAAATGTGGTATGTATACACAATGGAATATTACTCAGCCTTAAAGAAGAATGAAATTATGGCATTTGCAGGTAAATGGATGGCACTAAAGAATATCATGCTAAGTGAAATAAGCCAATCCCGAGAAACCAAAGGCCAAATGTTTTCTCTGATAAGCAGATGCTGATCCATAATTGGGGATGAGTAGGGAAGAATGAAGGAATTTTGGATTTTGCAGAGGGGAGGGAGGGGAAGGGCTGTGTGGGGGCATGGGAAGGATGGTAGAATGAGACAGTATTACCCTATGTGCATGTATGAAAAATATTTTTAAAAAATTGTATAAAAAATTATTGTTTGAATAAATGGATGTGATTGAATTAAACATTCGATGTGAAAAACCACAAGAAAAAGAACTATATTTTGAAAGTGACAGGTTTGCCATTATTTAATATTTTTCTTTATTGTGTCTAATGTCTATTTAAACTCTACAGAATAAATTTATTTTATTTATTATATACATTTGAAATACGCTTTTAAAGATATTATTGGAATTTCATTAGAGATTTTTAGATTTAAGTAACAAACTGATATTTTTCCCCATGTGCATTGATCACTTGTTTTTAGATGGGGTTAACCTAGGAGGACCTGGTCTTTCGAAATCCTTTACAGGGGTAAATGAGAATATATAGATATATGTGGGCGTTTCTAGCAATCAGGAAATAAATGAGATTTTTTTAATTGAGTCAAACAAGTGAGGTTTATATCAAATGATTCCTTTTTCAATGAAATACTTGTGCTATCACAGAATCAGAGAAAAAAATCAATGCAACTATTACCTTACCATAACCAAATAACAGGCCTTTTCTTACTGGCAGGAAAAGAAAATTCTTTATGGAATATCTTAAATCATTTGAAAGTCAGATAAATGTTACTTGTGTGCCAAATTGTTACTTGATCAACACTGTTGCATTTGAGTTGTACTAGATCAAGGTACATCTAATTGAGCAAATGCTTATGTGTTTTGTTGACATGCAGTTTTTTAAGAGTTATGTCCACAGAGCACATGATATTCTTGGCAGGATTTTTTAGTTACCCTCTTTCCCAACAATAGCCTAGGTGTAATCAAACCTGTTGAACTTTTGTTATCCTTGTTTTTCTATCCAGGTTGTTTTTTTTGTTTTGTTTTGTTTTTTTGGTGTGTGTGTGTGTGTGTGTGTGTGTGTGTGTGTGTGCATTGTTGTTGGAAGACATTATAGCTAGAAAATATTACCGAGAATATAAGAATAAATAAAGTGGTACAGACGTGGTAATAATCTGTGTGAGAAACAAAATAAAAAGATGTAGTAGATGATGATCCGGACCTTCACAGTTACAGGAGTATCTCTCTTAATAAACCTTAGTAAATCTATTTTCTGTGAACTAATTTGAACATAGTTTAAACTTTTTGTTGTATAAAGTTCCAAACATATACAAGTAAAGAGAAAAGTGTAATTAATTATTGATACCATTGTCATTCTTTTTTTGGTACCAGGGATTGAACCCAGGGGTGCTTAATCATTGAACTACATCCCTAGAACTTTTTGAGACAGGACTGGCTTTGAATTTGTGATCCTCTTGCCTCAGCCTCCTGAGTTGCTGGGATTAAAGGCCTGTGCTATTGTGCTGGTGACTAACTTGTCATTCTTGTTTCATCTGTTGCTTATTCTTTTTTTTCCCCAAAAATCATACTTGAAAGCAAAACCTGGACATCATAGCATTTCATTTGTAAATCCTACAGTATGTGTCTCTAACAGATATTTTTTAAAAATTAGCCATAATAACAAATGAAATGCTTTATGATCTCTTTGTGAATTTATTATTCTGTTTTTTCTAAAGTAGATTAATAAGCTTATTATAGACTGATTGAACTTTTTTTAAAACATTTTTTAAAGATGTTTATCCATTTGTTTATTGTTTTATTGGTACTGAGAATTGAACCCAGTGCCTCACACATGCTCCACCACTGAGCCACAACCCTAGCCCTAGACAGATTGAGCTTTTAACCTAAAATTCTGTTTCTAGTACTAACTTGACCAGTCAGACCAAATAAATATCTATTCTTCCCATTGTGACATGAGAACCATGTGATTCATGTTTCTGAAACTAGGTTATTATATTATGTTAGGTCTTTCTTTGGAGCCCATTTCTTATTTATTTATTTATTTAGTGAATCCTTTGATCTTCATTTTCAGAATAAAGTTTTTAAATACACAAAATAAAATTCATAGGATAACAAAAGAAATATGTTGAATTAATATCAAAATATTAAAGTTGTAATGTTTCTATTAGTGAATTAAATAATAAGATATAGCCTCAGAGGTAAAAAAAAAAACAAACCTATTTTCTAAATATATTACAACAGCATTTTGAGATATTTGCAATAGTTTTGATATAAAAATGTGAAATTTTTATTCATGATAAAATCTTCCGTACTGCTAAACAGTGCTGTGGTTATTAGTTTCTTACATTCTTAATATAAGGAAGCACAAGCTTCATCTGATTGTTAGTGAAAATTAAGGAACTTTTTTTCCCATTTAAATGTATGGTCACTGTTTTAGAGAATATTGATTTTTGTTTTTAGTTTTACTTTTAAGTGTTCATAGATGCCTCATACTAATGCCACACACTTAGCTATTTTGATTTTTCCCCTAGATATACCACTCTTTTATCTTATCTAATTGGTTCTAGTTTTACTAGACAAATTCTTGAGTTGAGAGCTGTTTCCTAACATTTTAACATAATCACTCAGGAGTTTTTAGGGGTTTGCCTTTGAAGGTGCCTTGAATGTGGTGGAGTCCCAGAGGAAAGGAGTAAAGTTCCAGAAACAGGAGACTGTGAAAAGAGCAGTTTTGTTCAGTCCTCCTAAGAATTAAAAGTATTCTACATGTTATTTTCTTAAAGTAATGTGATAAGTGCTACTTAAGACCCAGTTTTTAAAAATATGTGCATATGTTTAAAACATAATAGTTCATAAAATCATTCAAATACAGTGTCAGAATTGATTAAAACTACATGAAGGGGTTGGGTAGCAGAGCGCTTCGCTTGCTGGCATGGGTGAGGCACTGAGTTTGATCCTTACCACCACATAAAAACAAATAAATAAAATATGTCTATCTACAACTACAAAAAAGGTTTTAAAAAAAAGACATGAAGTAGATTTGGCAGGTCATTATTATTCTTATGTTTTGGATGTATAAATTGAGGCTGGTTGTTTATTTGAAAATGATCAGCAATGACCTTATATTTTTAAGATTGTAGTTTATTGCTCTTTCAAATGAACATTATTATTTTATTAGCTATTTTATTCTTAGGGCCAAACACATGAATTTAGAAGAACATCTTTTATGTTTTAGGTGGAATCCTTAATTATACTTTATATTTTCTAAAATGATGTTGACACCTCATTTAACAAAGGCTTATTATGGGAGATTATTAGTTCTACTTTCATGACCTTGAACTGCACATTTTGCACCAATTGAGTAATTTTGCCCTAGTTGTTTGATGCTGAGAATACTTTGGACTTTGATAAAAATGCCAATGGATCCCTTTCTTTGTAGTTTTTAAAACTACAGTGTTGGATAATCACTCAGTAGCACATGCATAAGTGCAATGCTTATTGTTATTAGTGATGGGAGAAAACAAAAGGAAATTAATTATCCTATAACAAAAGGGAGAATATATAATTATACCAATTTTGAAATAAGTTTTTTTTTATGGTACCGGGGATTGAACCCAGAGGCACTTCATCATTGAGCTGCATCCCCAGCCCTTTTTTATATTTTATTTAGAGACAGGGTCTTTTTAAGTTGCTTAGTGCCTTGCTAAGTTGCTGAGGCTGGCTTTGAACTCTCGATCCTCCTGCTTCAACCTCCTGAGCCACTGGGATGGGATAAGTTTTATAAAAAGAGCATTCAATAAATATTGGTTAATGAATACATTTTTGATGAATGAATGAGTTAATTGAATACCATAAGTTATGTTATTGGAAAGAAAAGAAATAAGCATGAAAATGTGTTGATTGTAGGATGAGAAAGTATATAAATAGGTTATAAAAGGTGACCCTGCCATGAGTAATGTGTATTTTTGTTCTCAGAATTCATACTGTTTCAGAGTAAACTTTGGTATAGAAATTTTCTAGTAATTCACTAAAACCAAGTAGATTTGATGCTTTTGGAGTTTTTATTACTATTTTTCAGAATTTTTATTATGATCGTTCAGATTTACTTTTCTGTCTTTCCTTCACTTAGTAAGTACCATTGAGGTGACACTAGTGCTACACAATTGTAGAGGAAAGAACCACCATCTACATGGATATTTGTGAAAGAAATGAAATTATTTGCCCCTTAAAGTATCAATTAGACCTATCCAATCAGAAAGGAGTGGGAGGCATTCAAGACTAATGGAATGCATTAGGAAAGTATAGAGGGGAGGTTTAAAAGCAGAACATTTTAATTAGAGCAGAGGGTTTATGCTGGGAAAAGGTTGTTAAAGAGGTAATTGGTGTCAGATTATCCCAAGAACACTTGGAATGAATTTGGATTTTGTTATATGGACTGCGATCTCCTAATTGGGATATATGTTCTTACAAGGGTATAGCTACATAAGATCTACAAGTCAATAAAATAAAAGTGATTCTTCTTGGCCGGGCGCGGTGGCGCGCGCCTGTAATCCCAGCACTTGGGAGGCTGAGGCAGGAGGGTCGTGAGTTCAAAGCCAGCCTCAGCAACTTAGCGAGGCCCTAAGCAACTCAGTGAGACCCTGTCTCTAAATAAAACAAAATAGGGCTGGGGATGTGGCTCAGTGGTGGAGTGCCCCTGGGTTCAATCCCCAGTACCAAAAAAAAAAAAAAAAAGGTGATTCATCTTGTAGGAGCATCACATTTTAAAAGATGTTAGAGGAAAATAACTATTTTTATTGAAAATAGATTTATGGCATATACACAATTCATTTGCAAGTTTAAGATAAGACCCTAATAAAATTTAAGGTAAAATCCTCATAGATTTCTTTTATGGTTTGAATCTAAGGACTGACTAGGTGGTAATTGTAGGCATGTGGAGCATGGCTGGAGGAGGTGAATCCCTGGGTGCATGCACTGGAAGGGTCCATCTTCCCTGTTGTCCCTTTTCCATTTTCACTCTCTCTCTTTCTCATTGCTTCCTGGCTGCCAGGCAGGGAGCAGCTTCCTTCCGTTGTACCCTTCTCCCATGGTGCAATACCTCACCTTGGGCTCCATTCAAACTAGGATGCACCGATTTGGTTACAGCTCTCATAATCTAATCATTTGCCTCTGAGTATTCCTGCATTAACAGGAGCTTTTGGGAGTACTTCTTATCCAAACCAGAACAGAATCTTATATTAGGATCTTACTTTAAATCGTAGGAGCCCAAGGTGAGGCAACACCCCTTCGGAGCAATGGAGTAGACCATCTGTGAACTGAGACCTGTAAAACCATGAGCCCCTAATTAGCTTTTCTTTCTCTGAGTTGTTCTTGTTGAATATTTTGGTCATGGCAGTGAAAAAGCTAACTAAAACAGATTCCAAAAGAAATTTATGCTTATAGCAAGACATTTTTATCCTATAACTACAGAACCTTTAAGGATATGTTTTTGTCATCCTCAGCTGTTGTACTTTTTCAGTAGACAAGCTTGAAAAACGTCAAATTGTCAAATTAGTTTGCTTTTATACATTTGTTTTGGGAAGATTCAGGGGGAGAGACATAAAATTAGGAGGTCATGAACCACAATTCAGATAATCTAAGACTCAGGATAAGGACAGTCTTTGAGAAAAAAGTTTTTTATAAGATTAAGAGACATTTCCAAAGAAGATTATATTGGACTTGGTGGCTTTGGCATACCTTGTTTACAAGGTTAAGTTAAAAGCCCTGGGAGCATGGTAGAAATATTAATGGATATAAAGAAGTTAGGAGGATGGGATGGGGTTGTGGCTCAGTGGTAGCATGCCCTCGTGAGGCCCTGGGTTCAATTCTCAGCACCACATGAAAGTAGAATAAAGGTATTGTATCCACCTGAAATTGAACAATATATTTATATTTAAAAAAAAAAAAGTTAGGAGGAGAGTGTGAAGTGTACAAAGGAAGAGAGAGAGGGTTGAAAGGAATCACAGAGACAGTAAGTGGTGAATTTATTTGATATGTTGAATTTGAGGAGACTATAGAATATCAAACAGAGAAATAGCAGGTAGACAATGTAGGAAGGGGAAAAGAGACATGGTATGAATATGTAGATTTTGAAGTTTATTCATGGAAGACAGATGAAACCATTAAAGTAGATAGAATTGTCTGAGGGTTAGAATAGAAAAGATGATTAAAGGTTGTGTGTTGGTCCACAGTACTAAATACAAGGAAAGAGTAGGGTTGTGAAGATGGATCCAAGTAAAGCACAATCAATGGAGTGTATAGGGATATTCTGAAACCAAAGTGAAGGTTAAGATAACAAAAAGAGTATATTGTTATTAGTAAGTTTTAGATAATTATCAAAGGTAAAGTAGGCCGAGAAAGGCCATTAGGTTAGATAGCTGTTAGTTGAAATTCAAACCCTTTTGGCAAAGGACATCGTTTTATGAACCATAATGAAGAAACTCCTTTCTCTTTCTTTACCATAATGATCTCTCAATCTGAGCTTTATATGGAGAAAAATCCAATTTAGTACTCCTAAAAGGAACAAGTAAAGTATACTCTATGAGAATTAAAAAAAAAACAAAACTGAAAAGGAAAACCAGGGAAGCAACTGGAATATTATATAATGCATTATTTTGCGTTTGAAAGCTTTCTTTTAGTAGGGGGACCATTTTGGTATTCTGGCTCTAAAAACCATGTAAATGTTGATAGCTTGGGCTGCAGTTCTGAAAATTGTAGCCTATACTTTCCTTTATTTTGTATTTTTTGGATGTAAATATTTATGTAGGATCCACATACACATAGCTTTTATTATGTGACATATAAAAATATGACATTTTTTGAATAATTTAAAACATATAATGCTGAATATTGACTATGCTAAATCACTGCACTTAGGTGCCATCCCCCTTGAAAACTGGGTTTAATTCAAAATTTTACTTCTCCTTGGTAATTTTTTTTGAAAAACACTTACATAAAAATAACTACTGCTGGGCGTGGTGGCGCATCCCAGCGACTCCGGAGGCTGAGGCAGGAGGATCGTGAGTTCAAAGCCAGCCTCAGCATGGGCAAGGTGCTAAGCAACTCAGTGAGACCCTGTCTCTAAATAAAATACAAAATAGGGCTGGGGATGTGACTCAGTGGCTGAGTGCCCCTAGGTTCAATCCCTGGTCCCCCCCACCCCAAAGTAAATAAATAAATACTGACAAGTGATATTATGATAAAAAATGTATCTAAGACTCCTTGGGGATTTAGATTTTAAATTATTTAAGTTAAAAATGTCTTAATTCTATGTTTATAATAATGTCAATAAAATAAAAGAATTTAAATTTTTATAATTAAGGGACTGTCTTTATTTATTAAATTTCAAACATACATATATGCTTGTCATGCTGTTAAACATTCCATAATGTTATGATTGTTAATTCAGCTTAAAATCTACACAAACATATTAGACTCATAGCATGTCCAGGGGGAATATATTATTATTAAACTTTAACTCAATGCCTCATAGGCATTCATTCTTATTGTGTTCTGACAAAATCCACATAAAATTATTGGTTTTCACAGTATTGAGTGTTAACATATGAAATGCACACAGTATGGATAAGTTAACAAATATGTTAAGGTACAATGACAGCTGATATTAAAGTCAATATGACTTAGTAATCATTACCTACTGCATTGGTAAAAGACATTGAGTCTATTTTAATGCAATATTTCATGTTGGTTAAGTACACCATATCAAACATTACTGCAAGTTATTTTGTAGCAAAATAAAGCATCAGTTTTAAAATTCACATTACAGATTTTCGCATGTACTGTGACTAAATTTTAGTTTTAAAATTAACAGTATTTATGAACTCTCAGTTTTTTTGTATTTATTCATGTTTAGAATTTTAACAAGAAAGCTTTTTTTTTTAATTGGGGAAATTGTGAAATTAGCCTGTGATTTTTAATTAATTTAAAAATGCTATTTAAAAATTTACTCGTTAGTTGTGATTTAGATTTGACCATCTAAATTTTATTCCCACATCACAAAATATATGAACAAACAGCATCCATAAGAATTTGGGTTGAGAAAAGTAAATGTTATTTTTTGAGGTGATGGGATGATGTTTAAATTGATAGTGACTTTGAAATGAAGAATTTCTCAAGGCTTCCATTAAGAATTTAATACCAGATTATTAAACCACAGTAACTTGGGATGAGTTTAATGTTTAATTTATTGACTTTTTGATTTGCTTTAGTTCATTCAAAGCTTTCTAAATCTACTGGATGGATTAACATTTTGGTTGATTTGATAGAATATAACCTTCCATTTTGAGTCCTCCAGCATATTCCTCTTTTCTTCTCTGGCTTAGATTTTGCTCGTGGTTTATTATATTTGCCATTTAGGTTGTTTTCTCCACATACCTCATGCCACCACCAGCCTCCTAAAGAAGATAGATAAGGAATTTAATGGATACAAGCATGTATAAACTGGCATTATATTTCTCCATAAATATAGATCTTCATTTCTTATAAACATTACAGTGTTGTAGATGCATGTATCCGGATTTTAAATAATGTGTATAACTTTCATTATAACACCCAAAAGAGAATATCTGAGCCTTCTAAGATATTAGAGGCAAACTCCCTAGTTGAATTAGAATTAATATGTTTTTTTGTTATGGTTTAGATTTGAAAGAGTTGTGATATTATAGGTAATAACTGAAACCATAGGAAGATATTTTGAAGACGTGAAAAGAAAGTATTGATATTAGAAAAATGATACCTGAATAAATTTCTGGACAGTTGAGGTGTCCTTTTGCTTTGTGATCCCATGTAGAAAACATCAAATCCTTGTGTGCTGGGAGTGACTTGGGGACATTGCCAGCAATCTCCACTAGATGTAGTGTATAGTTTGTTTCATGATTTCCCAAGTGAAAAGAATACTCAATATAATGCTTGTTGTCTTTCCAGTCTTCTAGCTCAATTAGTAAAATGTAATTAGACTTTTTCACTATGGAATATATTTTCTCTAGGCCCAACCAAAATTCTCCTGAAAAGAAGAGTTTTAAAAATATGTGAATTGATTATGCCCTGACAGATTTTTTAAAGAGTGCTAACTGGTATTAAGTGAATGAGTGGTTTTAGTCATGAATCCCATTTTTTAGAATCTTTCAAGGTATTTTTTAAAAACCATTTTATTAATAGTTTACACACAAAACATATTAAAACATTAATAGATCTGCTTGAAGTCTGATTATCCTTTCTAAAATGGATCTTGCCAGATGTTTCACATATGACACATATGACACATATGAGACTATTCTATAGTAGTAGTCTAATATTCTTTAGGTTTGGTCATTGGTAGAATAATATCTTACTTCTAAATTGTTGCACCAACTTTCCTATCAGCTCTCTATTAATGCCCACATAGTCAAGAGGCTTGTTAAGTATCCCTGAATTTGGATAATACAATGCCATTTTTCTCAGATATAAACTGGACCTGTGGTATTTGCTTGATAAATGCTTTCTTCTAGAAAAGAAGAAAATCTCTCTCTCTCTCCCCCCCTTCTCCTTCTCTTCCTCCCTCCCCCTCTCTCCCTCCCTCCCTCCCTCCCTCTCCCTCTCCCTCTCCAACTCCCTCTCCTTCTCCCTCTCCTCTCTCTTTGTCTTTTGCTGGTACTAGAGATTAAACCCAGGGCCTCACACATCTTTTCTCTGTAATTAAAAAATATATTTTTATTTGGAATTTAAAATGTAGCATAAATATTAATAGATTATTCTTTATCACAATACTTATGAAGTTATTTAATTTAAAAAGTCCATGTGTTCTTATTGGTATTGAATTAGTAGAAAGCTTCATTTAAGCATTGTAAGTGCAAGTACAAATGGCTTACTTTCTCATCAAATAAGTAAGCATTCTGGACTTAACAGTCAGTATTTATTTTTGGGTTACACTCACTCTTTGAAGAGTCGGAGCTACAAAACATATCATTGCGTATACCTTCTAGTCAGGGATTTAATTGGCACTTTGAATATAAAAATTTTTAAATGGTCAAATAGTACTGAGTATTTAAAAATTTGATATAACAACATTTGTTTTCCACTTTCTTTTCTTTTCTGGTACCAGGGATTGAACTCAGGGGTACTTAGCCACTGAGCCATTTTCCCAGCTCTTTTTTTGTGTTTTATTTAGAGACAGGGTCTCACTAAGTTGCTTAGGGCCTCACTAAGTTGCTGAGGCTGACTTTGAACTTACCATCCTCCTGCCTCAGCCTCCTGAACCACTGGGATTATTACAGTCGTGCACCACTCTGCATGGCTTGTTTTCCACTTTATAAATGGGCACTTATATGTGATTCATAGATTTTTATAATGCACTTTTAGGATTTTTAACATCTGTTACTTTTGCTTATTTTATTTTGTGATCAAAATAGAATAATTCACATTGAGTTAACTAAATCAATTTAAATCACATTCCATAGTATATATTTATAATATTTAAATAATTAGAATTTTAAAATTCGTACTGATGTCTGAGTTTCCTGTCCTCTTGTTTATTTTATTAGTATGCTGTTTTGTAGTGCTAGGGATCACACCCAGGATCTCATGCATGTTAGGCAAGCACTCTCCCACTGAACTAATATCCCAGTCCCCTTCTAACTTTTAATTAATTAATAGTTAAAATGTTAATGAAGGAATATAGTAACTAGTACTAGGAATGGTTAATCTTTGCAGCTCATTTAAGCTCACTTATTGAAGCACATACCTCTTAATCAAATTTTTCTTTAATAATTATAATTATGATAATCATAAGCCATCAAATTAAGTTGTGACAAGAATAATTAAGAACATAGTTGTGATAACTCTAATTCAAATAATAACATTTATAAATATAATTAGTAGCAAATGTGTAATTATTTGTTCATAAGTTTTATGAAGACTAGAACAGTTACTTTTCATTGCTATATTTTCAGTCCTAGTCTGTAATAGGTTCCTAAAAAGCATTTCTAAATTAACAATAACAAGTGAATGAATGATTGAATGAAATTATCTTACCATCAAGTCTCCCAAAACCATATCTGTAGTTCTCCCACGTTTCATTGAAGTTTTGTGATCCATCTATTCGGTGTTGAATTAAGGTCCATGGACTACCTAAATATAATGAATGAAATTGTGTGTTTTTAGTAGATTGGTGTTGACAGATATGAAAGTATCTTTTGAGTTTGGTTTTAATTGGTGGCTTTGTAAGGTAACTTATTAATGTTGTAATGTATGGTAAGTGTATGGTAATACACTTTATATTATTTATTATGGTCCCAAACACTTAAGTGAAAAGTAACTAATGAATTTTTTCTTGGCAAATTTATTGACAGTAGTCACTTCAGATTCTTTTAAAGAGGAAATAGAGAAGACTGAATCAATACATAAATAAATAAGACAAGCATAAGTAATGTATGGTTGTAATTATATGTATTCAGCAAAGACTAATACATATTCAGCATATATTGTCTTTCTGATAGGTAATGAATAACTGAACTATCTACTGTCCATTTTCTCCTTAGGCAGGTTTTACCTGATTTAACTTCACAGTAGACATCAAAAGCTTGTGAGTTGCTTGGTCTAATGGTATACATGCCACTTTTATGTTCACCTGTGTTATAAATGGCGGAACAATCAGCAGGAATGCCTAGAATCAACAAAATGTTATAGATTTAGTAAGAGGAATACCTTTGGAGCTAGAGATTTCACTTGAAATTTCATGGAATTGTAGTGACTATAGTTTTTTCAGTAATGTGAATGCTAAGGCATTTTTACAGATGGCCATGTTATGCAAAGAATTAAAAATAGTATTATCAACCAGATTTATTTTTAAAGAAAGGTGACAAAATGAGAATTTTAAGCACATATCATCATCATCTTCATCTTCATCAGACATGGTATGAATGGTATGAATATTAGGTGGCAGAAATACATATGAAACAATACAGAAACTTAATTCTTGCTTGGTGAATAGCAGATCATTAGCAGATATATGTGGAGTGAACATGGAAAAAACTAGCAACATAGACCTTTTTTTCTATGTGAGTTACATAAAAAAAATGGATGTTTTGAGAATATATTGTTTTGAGACTGGCGTGGTGTCATGTGCCTGTAATTCCAGCTACTGAGGAGGCTGAGGCTGGAGGATAGTGAGTTTGAGGCCAGCCTGGGCAATTTAACAAGAAACTGTCTCAAAACAAAACAAAACAAAATACCATATTGGAGAATATATCGTGAATTTATCATTTTGTTGAAGTTTTGGGTGGGAATGGAAACTTTGTTCCTTCCAACTTTTGTTTTTCTTATGAAATTTTTCAAGCAAAAAGGAAAGTGAAAATAACTATTGAAGAAAACACCATACTCACCTGTATCCAACTGTTAGTAACATCATGCCATGTATGCTTTACACACACTCACACACAACCATGTATTTTGTTTGTGCTATTTGAAAGTAGTTTTCAAACATCATGAGTCTTTATCCCTTAAATGTTTCAGTATGCATCTCTTAAATGTGAAGTTGTTCTTTTTCATAATTGTAATACCATTATCACATCTAACAGAATCATTCCATATTATATCAAGTTCATGTTCATATTTTGCTGATTATCCTAAAAATTTCTCTTACAGTGTTAGAAAAACCCAGGAGCTAATTTAAGTTGGTATTTTATATTTGGAGGTTACGCCTTCTACTTTCAGTCTAGATTAGGCCTGAGCATAGGAATTCTGATGATAATAGCTTCAAGAAGAAAACCCATCAAATGACCTTACCATCTTGTTCTGTATTTTTCATTTCATTCATCCTAAAAGGGGGAGTAGTTCTTGGTGCTCTTGATTTGGAAGAAAGAGAATTTTCTGTGGGTTCTTGAATTCCAGTCCTTCTGAGCTGATAAAAGAATATAAATCCACTTTTAAAAAATGGTACTGAACATGTAATTAGGATAAATCTGCAGTAACGATATCAAAAGTGCAATTTATTTATATCTTTTAGTTCACAACGTTATGGCTTTTGATGTTAAAAATAAGCAATGCTATCCAGATTGTACAGATTATCTGTTCTCAAAATATTTATTCAGACATTAATGAGTTAAAAATAAAACAGGCAAAATCAAAATTACAACACCCCTCAGGCATTCATAAAAAAGAAAACGAACAAACAAACAAAAGCAGGAAGGCTGGAAACTTTGTTTAAAATATTTTAATATATTGTCTTTATTTATATAAAAGATATACTTAATATTCTGTTCATTAACACAGACAGATTTTAAATTTTATCATTCTCTAATTGATTCTCAGATTTGCTAGAAAGACATCACACATAGTTTGAACAAGGCTGCCTTCCGGATAAGTTGGGGTTTTTTGGTTTTGGTATCGGGGATTGAACCCAGGAGTTAACCACTAAGCCACATCCCCAGACCTTTGTTTTGTTTTGTTTTTTAATATTTTATTTAGAGACAGGATCTCACTAAGGAGACTTTGCTTAGGACCTTGCTAAGTTGCTGAGGCTGGCTTTGAACTTGTGATCCCCCTGCCTCAGCTGCCAGGATCACAGGCATGTGCCACTGCACCCAGCTCTGGATAGTTTTTGACCTATAACCACATCTGTAGAGGTTGGCAGATCTTTGAATGTATTTCAATAAACTATTTTATTTAAAGCCTGGTTTGCAATTGATTGCTTTTCTTTTTGGTGATAAGAAAAGCAGAATATATAATATCTTGCATTATTATTATTTGCAGATTTGGGTGGGGGGATGGTAGTGCTGGGATCAAGCCCAGACCCTTTCTCATGCTAGGCATGTGAAACTGAACTGCATCTGAGCCCTACTATTAATTTTTGATGCTGGCTAAAATGGCATTTCCTAGAACCTAACTTGTAAGAGTCTTATAAAATTCAGTAACTGAATATTAGTCTTTTCTGTTGAAGTGATCTTGAAGTCACTTAACTTTTTTGAGTTTTGGTTTTATAATTTAAATTTGAGATCAAATCAAAGCAAACTCAGAAATTTGCTTTGATTTCTTAATAAAGATGTTCCCTTTTATCCATGAGATATCTTATCTTCTAAGACCCCCAGTGAATGCCTGAAATGGCAGATAATATCAAACCCTGTATATGCTATTTTTCTCTGTATGTGCATGCCTATGACAAATTTTAATTTATAAATTAGGCACAGTAGGATATTAATAGCTAAGAATAAAATAGAATAATTATAACAATATAGTATAATAAAAGTTAGTAAATGTGGCCTTTCTCTTGAAAGAATCAAGACAAATATTAATATTTATTAGTTTTGGACTGTAGTTTACTAAGAAGTGGGGAGGACACTACTGTATATTTAATATATGGATAGAATATATATTGTATAATATATATTTTGCCATTTTGCTTTTGTGAGTGGATTCATTGAATCATAATAAAAGATATAATAAAGAATTTAGAAAGTAATATATAATAAGAAGGGGATTAAGGAAATTAAAAGTAGTTAGCAAAACTTTTTGGAAAAATTAGCATTGCCTACTAAAATGATGTTTGTTTAATTAAAGTCAGTGGTGGTATTTGTTTTATAAACTTGGGAAATATTTTTTTACCAGTGTCTCTGAGTATTGTTTTTCTTTTGAACTACTTGAATGGCTTTTAAGTATTACTAATTAATATTTTTATACTATTCTCCTTTATATTGGAATGCTTAGATTCTGGACATACCATTTAAATACTTACCTGATTTTCTATTTCTTTTATTTGACTGTGCTGTTGGTTTAATTGTTTGTATTGTTCTCCCACAGTCTGGAGAAGGTCCTTGATGTTGTTATCTTGCTGTTCTACAAAAGTCTGGACATAGTTTATAGTTTAGTTAAAATTTCTTTCTTTTTTTTGTTAAAGTTTTTCTTTTTTAAATTTTTGCATTTGCAGACTGCATTTTGATTCATTGTACACAAATGGGATACAACTTTTCATTTCTATGATTGTGCCCAATGTAAATTCATACCATTCATGTAATCATACATGTACACAAGGTAATGATGTCTGTCTCAGTCATCTTTCCTTTCCCCACCCCTTCCCACTCCATTTTCCTCTATACCATCCAAAGTTCCTCCTTTCTTCTCTTGCCCCACTGCCACCTTCCCCTCCATTATGTATCATCATCCACTTATCAGAGAAAACATTAAACTAACAGTGGGTTAGAAAAATGAATATAGGTGACCATTTTCCCTTGTATGCTATTTGAAAGTAGTACATGCTTTTGTTCTTACATTAAAAAAGTGTCATCTCTAAAATTTGATTTTCTGAACTTCAATTAAAAGAAAGCCCTCTACACACTATTTTAATAGTAGTAAATCTACCATAGACTATGTATCCATTTCAGAAAACTGAAAAATGGTTTTTATGTTTAAATTTCTTCAGTTTTTTTACTTACATCCAGTAGCCAATAGTATAATAATCTAGAGTTCTAAATTATATTACTTAACTCATTTGTAATTTTCATATGAAATGTAAAGTTTAGTTTTCATATAAAATAGTAGGGAAACAGAAACCACCTTTAACTTATGATGGAAAATTTTATTTTCTATGCTATTTTTCTTGAGAAAATAACATAGTTCAACAATGCAACAAAGTATTTCAAATAATATGTCTTAGAATTTTTTAAAAACTCTTCACTCAAAAAATCATGCAACCCTTGTTGATTTCTACTTACCTTAAGTGAAGTCACTTCTGGATGTTCCTGAATTTCAGGTTGATTTTGAATTAAATTAGTTAATTGCTCCTCCAAATATCTCACTTTTTTCTGAAGTAGAATTTTTTCTTCTAGGAGGCTTTCAAGTTTTGAGTTGAGTTCAAGTGACATATTCTTCACCTCTTCGTTTTTGACTTGTAGTTTAGATGTAGTTTTTCTCAGTTCCTTTTCTTCTTCTTTAATTTCGTTGGTTTGCAGTGATAGATCATAAAAAGACTGATCAAATATGTTTAGTTTTTGAAATATGTCATTAATTTGGCCCTTAGTCTTATGGACAAAGTCTTTAAGACCATGTCCCAACTGAAGGAGGCCATTGGCTAAAATTTTTACATCATCTAACATAGCAAATCTTGATTTTGGCTCTGAAGATATAGAATCAAATGATGAATTTTCTTGATCAATTCTGGAAGAAATAACTAGAGGAACAATAAAAAGAAAGAGCTTAATTGTGTACATTTTTATCCCAATCATTCAATTTCAAGCAATTTGGAAGTATTCTTCTCCCATAAGCATAACTAGACTTCTTTATATATATCACTATTTGGCACATGAACAGTAAGGTTGGCAGGTGAATATAGTTAATCGTTAAGCTCTGTTAACTTGCACGAATGTAACCTTCCACATTGAGTTAGATCAATATTAAGTAAAATCAAGAAAATGAGCAACTAACTTAATAGATAATTTGAAATTAAAATTTGCTATATTTTTAACTGCTTTGAATGTTAAGGGGTCTACTTGTTTTTAAAAACTCATTAGTATTTTATGATTTTTAAAAATAAAAAAACCTTTTTACTGGTAAATTCATCCTCAAAGTTGGGGAAAAATTAATGTATATTAATTGTATATTCTGTCTTATTTGTCACTATAATTATTTGTTAGTATGTCTTTTTGCTTCACATATGTCTTAATCATCTTTGTATATTATGACCAAATCATCCCATACATAATAAATGTCAGTAAAGGCACTTTTCTTCCTTTCCCCATTATATTTTTTACCCCTGTGTTCTAGGCTCTTTTCCACATATCTACTGAAGTACCTACTAATAAATATGTATAGACCTCTAAAGTTAAACTGGAATTAAATCTTAAATTCTTTCAAAGTTAGAAACAGTTTTCCCATCATAAATTCTCCTGAGGTTTTCTGTGTTGAACTTAGCAGCAATATTATCAATATTTATTGATAACATAAATTTAACCAAAATAAAAAGATTAATAGTATGTCCAAAAGTAAATCTTCCACTTTTCTAAGTTAATGTTAAAAGGAAAATATTAAATGCTTAAATTGTGATTACCTTATTGAGTGTTATAGTAAGTGCTTTTTGAGAAAATAAATTTATAGATTAAAATTGCTAAGAATATGGATTCTAAGTCAAACTGTGGTTTTGGTTCAAAAGCCAGCAGTAGATGTCTGGCCTTGGATAAATTACTTAATGTTCCCATACCTTCGTGTCCTCTTCTGTAAAAGTTGGGGTAATTGTAGTGTGTAATTCATAGGATTATGAGAATTTTTAAAAAAGTATAGAGTACTTCACATATTGTCTGGCAAATAAGAAGAACTCAGTGTCAGTTTTTATAAGTCACATGAAATTTTAGCTAGTGTATGTTTGTGTATATATAATCAACTATATCAACAAGAAAATTTTCATAAAGTTAATAGCTTTTTAACAAAGAGAAAGATATTAACAAAATGAATTTCAGTTTAGATTTTAAGTTGTCAAGCAAATTTTTATAAAATGAACGGTTTCCAAAATTCTATTCTTAGAAATGCCTCTACCTGGGGCTGGGGATAGAGTCCAGTTGGTAGAGTGCTTGCCTGGTGTGATCACGGCCCTGGGTTCAATCCCCAGCAGCCCGCCTCCCCCCACACACAGGTGCGCGAGACACACACACACACACACACACACACACACACCCTCTTCCTGCTGTTAAATAGAGGCCCTTCTTTTTGGTGATTTAGTATTAAGGGATTGGATATGTTAGATGCTGTATATACCTTGTGATTAAAGAGTGTGATTCTGGAGCAGGACTGCTTGAATTAGAATCCTGGCTCTGCTATTTTTCAGCTCTGTGACCCTTGGTAAAATTATTTAGTGTCTCTATTTTTTTATCTGTTGAGTAAAGATAATACCTACTTTATAGGATTGTATAAAATTTAAGAGTATTTTTAAAGCACTTAACATTGCCTGCTGAGTAGTAAGAATTATACATTATTGCATATTAACTATTTTGTAACTAGAGACAATCAATGCAGATATGCTAATACTGTAGTATTTTATTGGTGAAAATGATATAATCCTGTATGAAGGTCATGTGAATTTAGGAAATTTTGCTAGAATCTAGCTTTTCTGAATTTTGGTCTCTTGAAACTTGATAAGGAATTTTGATTAGCCTGTGTATATTTTTTCTTAAATGCCCAATACAGAACCATATAAATATTTATATATAATTAAATATTTATATAAATATTTGTGGCAGAAATAAAAAAAGTAAAATTTTCTCCCTCTTTAAAGGGAAATTAGTTGTTATTGATCATGAAGGTCATATTTTAGAATTTTTCTTAAATAACCTGCCAGTTTTTATGGCTTAAAACTACAGACCCTGCTATTTTCATTCACTTCCTATGTAAGAGAGAGTTGAGATGGATCAACTTTATCCCCTGTTATATTAATAAGCTGTGTATTGGCCAGATCTGTATCTTGTTTTAATTTATATCCCTTACAAAGTCTTAAATATAATGCTCACCAAAGAGAGGGTATATGGAGAAATTTTCTTCCATAGTTATACTATGCGAATTACTACTTTCTGTACAATTTATGCAATTCCTCACATGTAGAGATTAGAAGCAGTCCCGGTTATGTATTCTTGATTTATGGTATATTATCTCTAGGTAGAAATATCTGGATAACTTTTTTATTATAGTAACTTGATTTAAATTATTAGGTGTAATTAAAGCAAGTATTTTGCCTAATTACAAGCTACAGAAGCATTTCAACATGGAAAAATGTAAAGAAAATAGTAACTTTATAAATGGTGTAATACCTGTCTTTTAGTGTCTCCTGACTACACATTGTTAAAAGCAGAACCTAATCTTTGTTTGAACTTTTGCCTATTTAAATAAAACCTTGATCAAATATGACCAATAATTTATAAAAATCAAAAGTCAAAGAAAATAAAATACTATTAAGCAAACTTAGTTCCTGATTTAAGAATTTCTAGTTTCTAATCAGTATACAGAATTTCCTAGGTCATAGACTTTTAGGACATTTAGCAGCCTAAATTGTTTAAATTCCAAGCAAAGCAAAGTCCTTTTGCTTTTCCAGGTTATGCAATCTTATGGAGGTGGAACTTCCAAATAAAACACAAAGTAGTTTGGGTTTTTTTTTATATATAGTATTTCTTCAATTTCTTTCTCTTTCGTCATGTCAGTTTGATTTTGAATGATAGGAGTAGAGCAACCCTTAAACATGATTTTTTCTTAAGTTTCAGTTATTCACAGTCACCTGTGGTCCAAAAATATTAAAGGGAAAATTCCAGAAATCACCAAGTCAGGAGTTTAAATCGTGCACTGTTCTTAGTAGTAGCCTGATGAAATCTGGTGTTGGCTTACTCCATCCCCTCTGGATGTGAATCATCCTTTTGTGCACACTGTCTGCTGTATGTGCTACCTCAGCTGTCTCAGTTTATCACGTCTACTGTTGTGGTGTCTGTCTCAGTGCATGTGTTTAAGTAACCCTTATTTTACCTAATGATGGCCCTGAAGCACAAGTGTGGTGATCCTGGCAATAAGTGAAGAGATAGGAGTTCTACTTATATTTAAGTTGGGGACCATCTGTTGTTAAAAATTTTTGGTAGTCACATTAATAAAAAACTTAAACAGGTTAATTTTAATAATATATTTTAGTTAATCCAGTACATGAAAAAGGATCATTTATTTCAGTATATCAGTGTGAAAGTATTAATAAGGTATTTAAAATTTTTATACTGTCTGTTCAAAAGTTGTGGTGTATTTTATACTTATAGTGTATCTCAGAGCCAGTCACATATGAATTACTCAGTTGTCCCAGTAGACTTTCTTATTAGTATAGATCCGAAAGTTATTAGGCAGTGTAGATCCAGAAGTTTGAGGGAGTTACTTAATTTATCTTACTGTTTTCATGTTCACTATTAATTAATGTTATTTTTTAGTTATTTATTTTTTGCAGTCCTGGGGATTGAACTCAGGGACTTATGCATGCTAGGCAAGTGCTCTACCACTGAACCACACCTCTAGTCCAGTTTTGTTCTTTTTTTTAATGCTGGAAGTACTAATTATGAAAATTCAAGATGTTTTAGAAATGTATAAAAAAATGAAAATTTTGACTCTTTACTACTAATGTTTTAGGTGACTGACTAAACATAATTTTTAAAAACAAATGGGGTCTTATATATACCTCTTTCGTGTGTGTGTATGTATTTATAAAAATTCAAGACCTTACTATTTTAAAATTTATTTCCATATGAGTGCCTTTAGGTATACTGCGTTCTTTTTAATGGCTATACAATCTTCTGTTATATGGATCTATCTAACTTTAATCATCTTCCCCATTAATGATCTTTTAAATTCTTTCTGGTTTTCTAATTATAAGCAGTACATATAGAAAATATGTCTTTGTGTAGCTGGACAAATATTTGCACATAGACAATAGATATTGACTTTTAAATTATGATTGCTTTTGTCTGATTGTCCTGATAATGTACCAATTCATATCCCTGCCAGGAAAATATGAGAGTTTCTCTTTCCCATATACTTTTATCAATGTTTTGAGTGAAAAAAAGACAAAAAAAAATGATAAATCTAATAGGCAAATATATATCTAGATTGTTTTTTGGCCATATATTTTGATTTCTTTTTTAATTAGTTAGGTATGTACATAAATCTTCCCTCACTGACTTCCCCCTTTCAAATTTGTCCCCTTTTAACTAATTGTAGCAATTACATATTATGGATGCTAACTTTTTGTCTTATGTATATCACAGTTTTTTCAAACTCATTTTTTTTTCCATCTGTGTTTATGGTATCACTTATAGCTCTAAATTTTATGTTTTATGATTTTTGTGGCTATGCTAAGAAATGGCTTCCTTGCCCATAACTTCTGGTTTCTGTAAAGCTCTTCTAGTACTTTATGATTTTATTATTTAAGCCTTTGATTAATCTGGAATTTATTGCAATGAGGGAATACAATATGAATTTGTCTTTTTCCTCCCTAAGTGTCTAGTTATCTATTTTTTTTAACATTTTTCTTTAATCTGCTTTATCCTTGCTGATTTGAAATTACTTTAAGAGAGTATTTTGAAATACTCCCTTAATAGACTTACTGGTTCATTTGGGAATTAATTAATTAATTAATTAATTTTTTTGGAACCAGGAATTGAACTCAGGGACACTTGGCCACTGAGCCACATCCCCAGCCCTATTTTGTATTTTATTTAGAGACAGGGTCTCACTGAGTTGCTTAGGGCCTCGCTAAGTTGCTGAGGCTGGCTTTGAACTCACGATCCTCCTGACTCAGCCTCCCAAGTCGCTTGGATTACAGATGGTGCTCCACCACGCCCGGCTTCATTTGGGAATTTATTAGTGGAGTTCTTAATCAAATGGAAAATAATCTGGATTCAGTTGCCTCCTTTCTTCAGATAAATTGATATTAAAATTGTATTGCTTATAGTGAAAATCAAACAGTTTATAGATAATATTCAGTTAGTTCCTATTTAACCTTCAATTCAAATTCCTAGAAATTTTAAATCACCAAATTTCATGTGCATTCTCTACTATTCATTCATTGAGTAAATATGAAGTAACATTTTAGACATTGGGAATATAGCAGTTAAATAGGTATGTAAGGCCGGGCATGGTGGCGCACGCCTGTAATCCAAGCGACTTGGGAGGCTGAGTCAGGAGGATCGTGAGTTCAAAGCCAGCCTCAGCAACTTAGCGAGGCCCTAAGCAACTCAGTGAGACCCTGTCTCTAAATAAAATACAAAATAGGGCTGGGGATGTGGCTCAGTGGCCGAGTGTCCCTGAGTTCAATCCCTGGTTCCAAAAAAAAAAAAAAAAAAAGGTATGTAAGGTCTTGCCCTCATGGAGTTTGGACTCTATAAGAGAAGATATAGTTAAAAAATGAAATAATACATAAATGAACAAGATGATCACAGATTATGTAATCAAATTACAGAGGCATGGGTGGTATTTTTTACTTTTCTTTGTGTTTAAAATGACTGTTTTATCTTGAATTGCTCATTGAAATTTGTGGGCAGGTTGTTTACTCCCAAATCCTCAGAAGGTCTCCAGTGTCATTCATTTTTCATAGTGCTTATCGAACTACATTGTATTTATCTGCTTTGTCTGATTTGCCTTCTGGACTATGAATTCTTTGAAGTCAAAGACGTCTTTTACTCTATATTCTCAGTACATAGCACACTTGGGATACTAAGTACATGTTTGTTACAAGGAACTGTAGACATAATGAATGTTGATACATTATTACATACTTTGGATGCTGTTCTTTCACCATCTTAGGAATCTTACTTTCTTTTCTTGTTCTATATTTGCAAACTCTGTCTCAACTGAATTCTTTTCATTAGGTTTTAATCAAGCTCTAAATTTTCCAACCTTAAAAGACTTCAAGAAACTCCCATTTTCTGTACATAATTATTGCATTATCTTTTTCCCTTTTGCAGCAACACTTCTAAGAATTTTACTGATTTATTTCATTTTCTTACCTTCCCTGCTTACTCTTGAACCTACTTTTATCTGTTTTCAAACTGGGATAATGAATGATTTTCATGTTGCTAAATTCCATGGATGTTTTTCAGTTCTTATCTCATTTGACCACTGATTAGCATTTGTTTTTTGTTCTAGGTTTTTTGGTACTGGGGATTGAACTCAGGGGTACTTTATCACTGAGCAAAGTCCCCAGCATCCCTGCTCTCTCTCTTTTTTTTTTTCTTTCTTTCTTTTTTTTTTTGTTTTTTTGAGACAGTCTCTCCCTAAGTTACTTAGGGCCTATAAAATTTCTGAGGCTAGCCTTGAAATCACAATCCTCCTGCTTCAGCCTCCTGAGTCACTGGCATTACAGGCATGTGCCACCATGCCTGGCCCCTGAGTAGCATTTGATACTGCCTGCTTTGTTCTTCTTTTCTTCCTTTGGATTCTGTGTCATTCTCTTGGTTTCCCTTCTAGATCCTGGCTGCTATTTCAGTGTTTTTGTCAGGCTTATCCCTGTCTGACCACAGAATCTTGAAGTTCCTTAAGACACCATTGTTGGAATACACAAATTAAATGACATAATTCTAATTCTGTTATAGTTGATGTCTTCGAAAATACTTCTCAGCGTAGGAAAGATTATATGTAGATGCAGTATAGAAAAGATCTATAAATATCTGATCTGTAAATATCTGATCTATAAATACTTTGTAGTCCTGATTTGAGGTGGTAAAATAGGTATGAACTCAGAATTTATTCAATGTTAAAAGCATTTTTCTTCTAACTCCTTGCACTTAAATGTCCTAAAACAAAATGACTAACCCACAATGAGTGCTCCAACTGGTTTGGAAAAAATGTTTATTAAGCTGGGAGTGGTGGCGCACAATCCAAGCGACTCGGGAGGCTGAGTCAGGAGGATCTCGAATTCAAAGCCAGCCTTAGCAACTTAGCGAGGCCCTTAGCAACTCAGTGAGACCCTGTCTCTAAATAAAATACAAAATAGGGCTGGGGATGTGGCTCAGTGGCCGAGTGTCCCTGAGTTTAATCCCTGGTTCCAAATAAATAAATAAATAAATACATACATACATACATACATACTAGGACTGGGGATGTGGCTCAGTGGCCGAGTGTCCCTGAGTTCAATCCCTGGTTCCAAAAAAAAAAAAAAATTGTTAATTACTCAGAAGACCCACAGTTTCTTAGAGAAATAACAGATTCCAGGTCAGAGAAGAAAATATACAAGGAAACCTGGATTGTCTTCTCATTAGAAAAAGCAAGAAGTTCTCAAAGACTGCTATAACTAAGTCTATAACCAGTTCGAATTTTTTTTAATTTGCCAAAGATGGGACAGTTTGACTGTTCATAAGGATAATAACTGCAATGTGTTGAAGTCCATTAAGAAAACTTGATCTATAAGTAAATAAAGGATGCTTTAAAAAAAAAAGACTTAATCAATCCTTTTTAGAGGATTGTAGAATACCCACTTTATTGCTTTGAAAACTCAACAGTAATGGAAAAGAATCAAACATTTACTCCTGACTCTCATATAATGGCTCACTGGCAAAGCAAATAGTAGATGAGGGAAAGTCACCTACATAGAGGTGTCCCAGCTGTTAAATAAAGAAGAAATGATAGAAAATTACCTTTTGGCAACCCTTAGTGGATTAATGGATTTAGGCACTGGTCATCATTATTTACTAAATGTGCAAAAAGATCCAAACATTTTCTTCCAGCTAGAAGAACATGATATCCTTTATGAAGTAATCTTGCTTAAAAAAAAAAAAACTTAATATGACGAAGACTTTAGATCCAATTCTCTATTTACAGAAGAAGATGGTAAATGACAATAAAAGGATGCCAGTCATTAAAATCTAGGTTCTGGGGGGAAAAATAGCACAAACCAATCTGCTTTATTCAGAGAGTTGAGTACCTATCTTTTCCTCCCATAGCTTCTGACTACCTCTCTCATAACACTTTTTTTTTTTTTTTTAAGCGGTACTGGGGATTGAACCCAGGACCTTGTGCTTGCAAGACAAGCACTCTACCAACTGAGCTATATCCCCAGCCCTCACTAACTGTTTTGAAATAGTCTGTAGGCAGTTTTGTTCCATAGGGCCATATGTTCCTCAAAACTAGGGAATGGCCTCTCAATCTTTATTTTCCTACTGCCCAATGTTATGTGTGATATTTGTTGGGAAATCAGATATTCCCTGTACAGATTTTATTTGATGACTTAATAGTTAGTCATAATCATCTTTGATTTCTTTGATTAGCAGACTTACCAATCATAATATTTCCATATTTGCCTTTTACACTTTTGACTGTTTTGAATACAACTGACTCTTCTCAATCTTTAATACTTCGAGTATATGCTTCTTATCAAAGTCAGTTCCAGCCTCCATTGTGTTAATTGCTTTATTGCTTTTTTAATTGCAACGATCATGTATTTTCATTATAACAATTTAAATAAAATGGAAAAGTATGAAAAATAAACTTAAGCCATCAATGTTAACTAAAAAGGAAACTAAAGTCCTCAGTATTATTTTTCAGAAATACAATTTTATCCATTTTCTCTTTCTTCCTTTCCCTCCCCTGTCATATCATACACAGATGTCCACAGAGAATTTTCTATAAATAGGGTAAATAGGTCACTATGCATCTTACTCTGGGACCTGTTATCCCCCATCCGTCATCCTAGGTATTTCTTTCCACATTGATTAATACTGTTACATATTATCATTCTCCGAGACTGAATAGTATCCCTCCTTATTGATGTATCTTAGCTTAATTAACCAGTTGAGTATAAATTGAAGATCCCTTATCTGAAATGCCTGGAATCAGAAGTGTTTCATATTCAATTTTTTAAGTTTTGGAATATTTGCATGTATATAATGAAAAATGTTAGGGGATGGAATCCAAGTCTAAACATGAAATTCATCTGTTTCATACATACCTTATACACATAGCCAGAAAGTAATTTTATATAATATTTTACTTATTTTTCTGCATGAAACAAATTTATGTACATTGAACCATCAGATTTGTGGTATCATGTCAGTGTTCAAAATGTTTCAGATTTGGATTATGGATTTTTTAGATTAGGGATGCTTAACATACTAATGAACATTATGTTTCTTTATAATTATTTGTAATTATGAAAAATGTAATGAATTATTTCAAGATACCCTTTTATCTTGTGCATAGAACATGTGCCTAGTTCTCAGGGTAGAGGTGGGTTCATTGAGTCAAAGATTATGTGTCCATTTAAGATTTCTATATTGCCCTACCACTCTCCAGAAAATTTAGACCTATTTTCATTGCCCCAGCAGTTGATTAGTAGGGTTTTATTATTCTTGAGGTCATATTCATTAGCTTTAAACACTAACCTTCAAGCAAAGTAACTCTTTTTTTTTTTTTTTTTTTTTTTTTTACTTAGCTCTTTCTTTTAGTGTCTTGAATTATTTCTCTTCTTTATGTTGACAGCAGCAGGTACTATTAAAATTTCTGCGAGTTGCACAATCACGAACTGGACAAGAAGTCAAGTAAATGCAGGGTAGAATACAATTCCCTCAGTAATTACCTAATTCTGTTATACCCACTATATTGTAATACATTTTTGAACAATACTGTGGAGTATAATACCTCTTAAATCCTTAATCACATTTTTACAAAAACCACATTTATAAATTTCATCCTACTTATATCTGCTTAAAGGAACTCAGGTAATATTAGAATAGTCTTAATAAAGTTTTAGTCCCTTCTCATTTATTTCCCAAAAGCCTCTTGTAGAGGAAAGATAATGAATTTTGAAGTCTGACTGACTTGTACTCTGAATTCAGCTTTGACACTTACCTAGTAGTGTAGGAAAATCAATTAACCTGGATTTCAATTAATCTGCAAAATGAGGATAAATTTGACTGCTGTGGGTTTGAATGATTGCTCCTAGGGTCAAATAAAACATACACAAAATTTTTTAGCCCAGTGGCTTACAAATCTTAATAATTCAGTATTTTCATGTCTCTTTTTGATCCATAGTTTTTTTAGTTATGTATTCAGTATCATTTATAATGTTTCTTTTACAGAAATCTTCTCTACATATACCCTCAGAGTCTTAATTTTGCCAATCGTCAAGGTTCTGCCAGAAATATAACAGTGAAAGTTCAGTTTATGTATGGGGAAGATCCAAGCAATGCCATGCCGGTAAGAAATATTCTTACTGTTCCTATTCTTCATAAATGGTTCAAGTAGATTTTTTTGGTGTCACTTTGTTGGCAGTTTCAAGGAGATTAATGTGATATTTTAGACCAAATTTCTAGTTGCATCACTTTCTATACAAATAGTAATGCATTTACTTAAAGTCTAACTTATTTATCGAGGACTTCTATGTGCTCGGCACTCCCAGAGATACAAAGATGAATAAGGTTTATAATCTGGAGAATATAAAACAAATACATAAAAATAGTGGCTTTTCAAAGAGGTTCAGATTTGTATCACTGAGGGCACTCTGTTAAAATACAGACAACTTTACTTTCGGCCTTTGTGGTTCTGATTTTCCTCAGCCCCTTTAGAATGAAAGGCCAGGTAAGGGAGGTGGGAGGTGATAGGGGTTTATAACGTTGTGTTATAGTTTGAAAATGCTTCCCAGGAATTCTAACATAGATAGCTCTTTCAGTCTTGGTTGAGAAACAGTGGCATTCGTTCTCAGTCTTAACTGCATATTAGATTCTTCTGGGGAACTTTTAAGAAAATACTGGCAACCAAGCTGAATCTCGCTTAAATCGAATTGTTGTCTGGGTATCTAAACCAGCTCTCAATATTTTAAAATCTCATCTGAGTTTGTGTTTGGCAGCCAATATTGACAACCAAGATATGTGCTAATCATTTCAAGATTGGTATAGGGATTCCAAAGAATAGGTGGTCAGAGGTGAGAGAGAATGCCCTATTGAGGTAACAAGCACAAGGAAGAGATAATTCTATACTAAAACCAAAGGCCTTTATCATGTTAATGGCCGTGGGTCTGGAGAGCTGGGGAGGGAAGCAGTTCAGGTCTAGGAGTGTCTTTGAACAGTGCCAGGTACAGTGGTGAGTTGCCAGTGAGCCAGAGCAGTGCAAGCTAAGTCAGAAATAGTAGATAGAGGTCAGACTGGAGAGATTCTTGACTACCAAAATTGTCACTTAAGATTTGTGGAACACTAGTGGATGTGAGTTCCATTACAGTAGATTTTTGGCTCAACTGAAGTTGGTAACATGGAATAGGAGTACGTTGTGACTATAGATAAATGTTCACCCTCTGAGAAGCAAAGTAAGATGAAAAGGCTTAGCTGAGAATGGGTGTATTTTTAAGAGTTTTATTTTATCTTGCCATGTTTGTCTTTTAATCAGGTTCTTTTGAGTCTGCACTCAATAGGAAAGATATATTTTCTACTTCTCTATTCCCTCAGTTTTATCAGCATTTTTATATCTCCTTGACAGCAGTGAGCATAAATTATTCATCTTTGTATTCTCCCATGGCAGCTATTTCAGATCATTGCATATAATACTTGCTGGATAAATATTTGTTGACTAATGTAGAATTCATTTTTGAGATTTGAAATTATCATTTCACATTCTTTACTAGCTCTCCATTTCTGCTGAAGAAATGAATATACTATAATAACTGATAAAAAGATACTTCATTGTGAAAATAGTTGCTTTGTCAGCCTATATGTGAATTGCTGTTGTGAATCTGAGTTCATGACTAATGTAGATTATGTAAAATAATTTGTTTTTATTGTTTGCCTAACATATTCTTCTTGTCTTATGTATTTATGGCCTTTTCTAGAGCCCCTACTGCACCCCACATATCCTGGCAGTTAGACACTCCCTCTTTGGTGCTACCATAGCATCTTCTCACTTTCACAGGCCTTATCACTCTATGATTATATGTTTATTTCTTCATCTCACCCATTAGAGTGTGAGCTCCTTGAGAGCAGGGGCCATGTCTTACTCATATCTGTATCTTGATGCCTAGCATAGTCGTTGGTAAATATTTGATGCTCAGGCCATGATATTGAATGATTAAAATGTATGTCCACTGGTCAAAAAAAGGAACACTTTCCACTTTATGTCATTCATGTTACAAAGATAAGTTATCTCGTGAAAAGCGATAGCCTCTTTGAGGGATAAAAGGTACTATATTATTTTTACTTTTGTGTTATTAATCATCTGAAATATAGTGCTTTTGTATTTATGTGAATGATTGATTTGAAAGAGTATACATGGGCATGTGCTTGCTTATTTTTTTTTTAAATAAGGACTATTAAATGGATCCTAAGGAACTATATGATTATATAATGTCAGTATGTTAAAATTGTAAACCTCACAATTCTTCACAGTAACATTTTATGAAAACAGTAAGATATTTCATCAATAATGCTTATCTAGGAGACTCTAGGAGAATCATAATAATTTTATTTTTATATACCCTTAAAATTAAGGGACCTGCTTAAAATGTTACAAGAAAAAGCAGAAATGCTTACTCATATGCCCTTTTTAATAAGGGATGATGCCAGTTAATCCTTTTACATAAGGAATGAACTTAGAGTTAGTTGTTTTATTGTTGGTGTTGATGGAAGTGTCCCAACATGTCCACATTCTTGTTCTTGCATATGAAAGATGGCTAGCCAGTTTTAAGATTTTAATCTATGGCTAGATAACTTTGCATATCTAATGCTCTTTCATAGTAATAATAGCTGTGATCTTGATATCATTAAGCCATTTCTGTAATCAGCTACCCTAATGAGCCACAATACTCCTGTCAGAATTCAAGAGACAGATATATAAGGTTGAATTATTTTATATCTAAACTTTTTTCAGAAGTAATACTGTATTTTTTTTTAATGTGGTAGGGTTCTTTTTTTTTTTTCTTACATATGTGGAAGATATAAGAACAGAGCTCCTCCTCCATTGTGTAGTAACTTAAAGGGTGTACTCAAAGCAAAGGATACATAACTTGAGCTAATAATGGGATTTTTATATCATTTATAAGTATTTATATATAACTTTCAGAATGACTCTGCTGGTGAGTGAAAAAGCCACCAATTTGTATAGTAAATTTATACCACCATTGTAGAATCATATTTCTTATATAAATTCCAAATAATATGCTACATCCAGTTTAATAATGAATTTTTCACTTTCTTTAAGAAAAAGGGATACAAATGTACCTTATTGCTGATTAGATAGAAGTATAATTGATAGAAACTTTTGAATGTTTGAATGTCAGATGGGTCTATCATTGAAAAGAAATTTATAGTTAAGCAATTAAACTTAATAAACGCCAGTAGGCACATTGTTCTTCATTGGGCCAATTTTGCCCAATTTTCTCAAAGTTATTAAATCAGACAAATTCTTACATAGATATGAAACATCTAGCATTTATTACAACAAAGTTTCAACATGCTGTTATTTGTTACAGGTAATCTTTGGTAAATCTAGCTGTTCAGAATTTTCAAAGGAAGCCTATACAGCCGTAGTATATCATAACAGGTACTGAATTAAAATATTTCTTTCAAAGTTACTCACTTCTCAGTGGCATTGTTAGCACTCACATTAGTGTGTTTACTAAATGCTGTGCTGCACTGACTGTGCCAAATTTAAGGCTGACATCGAAGTTACAATTTTCGTGCATTTTCTGTAAATGCACAGCCATTCTCCGTAGACATCTCAAATATAAGACTTTGTACGAAAAACATCTTTTCTATTGAATTCTCTGATCTTTTCATTTTTACAATACTGTTATTATCATTATGGTCTCTGATCCTTTGATCTATCCCTGTTGTTTTCCCCTGGCACTTTCTAGTTTTTGTTTCACTCTTTACTAAGCTTAAGCCCACTAGTGAAATTGTTGGTATGCTCAACCTGCAATAATCCTTTGATGTAATGACTTTTCATTTTACTTCTTTGGGAAATTGCTAACTTTAGTTAACCTTAATTTCTGCTTTATTTTGGGGGATTATTGAATGCTGTTGGAAAAAAAAATCACAAAATTGTACAAATCAAGGATATTGCAAATTGATGTTATTATGCCATGTGACAGGGCTCTATTAATTCATTTTATTTTATTTTATTTTGACTCATTGCTCTTTCATAATTTTATTGTCACTTTTTTGTTTTTTATTTTAACCTTTACATAAGAGTAGTTACAGGATTTTCCTCTAGGTCCTCCTTTTCTTTTTGCTTTACTCTCTGCATTCCTCTTATTATATTCATGAAAACCATCCAACTTGAGATCCATACTTCTCTACTTTTCACCTCAAATTATTCCCAGGCTTTTCTGTCTTTTCTTCTATTTCAAAAGTAGTAATGGCCCACTTCCTGCTCAATGTGAATTGTTCCACCTGTTCTCTAACACTGATTATCCAACCTCTTCCAGAATAGTTCCAGTTATCCCTTCTCTTACATCCTCAGTGTTTGTTTCATTGTCTTCAGCTCTTATTCTCAAATATGTTTTCCTGACCTAAAACAGTAACACCACCTCTTTCTTTAGTGTTGTTGTATAGTGTGTATTTTCCTTGCCCTCCATACAACTTTTTTTCTTTCTCACCTTTATTTTATGACTACTTGCCAATTTTCTTCTACTTCTTTAAACATTCTCTTTTTTCATAATAATAATTCTTTATCCCATATGTATGGGCATTTTATACAAAACACTAAGGCTTTGTTCTTAACTCTTTTTCTCTTTATATTCTCTTCCTCAATAATCTTATATGTGTCTCTCAGAATTACATTCAATGAAAATGCTTCTAATTTAATGTTTATATGGCTTGTTCCCACCTCTTGGTTTTTAGTCCTCACCTTCCTTCTTTTACACATACATGTATTTTCATTGACCTACTGGAAACATTCATTTTGGCTCCCTTGCTGCCTTTTCGTTTCTATATATCTGTCCCTGACTTCATCTCTCACTTTCTGTTTTTGTTAATGGTACCACCATTTTTCCAGGTAGTTCAGCTTAAAATTTAAGAATCTTTACCTTCCCTCTTATGTTCCCTAATAGCCAGTGCACTTTTATATCTTGATGATCTTTCTGCTTCATTCGCAGATGTCTTGTGCTGTCCTGTTTTAGGTCTTCTCTTGGATCATCTTTTCTGTTACGGTGATGATTCCTTGTATTTACTGAACTCCCACTTATTCTGTATTGCCTATCTCAAATAGTACCTCCTCAGTGGTAGATAATCCCCTGATTTCAGACTTGAAGTAATTTTTTTTTCTCTCTGTTCTTAAGAGCTTAACCCTGCATGCTCTATAGGGGTTGGCAAACATTTTCTTTCTTTCTTTTTCCCCAGTGCTGCAGATTGAACCCAGGGCCTCACCCATGCTGGCAAGTGCTCTATCACTGAGCCGCATCCCCAGCTCTTAGATAGTGTATGTTTTAAGTCTGGGCCCACAAGCCCTCTCCTGCACCCATTCAACTCTGCCACTGTAGCACAAAAGCAACCATAGACACTAAGTTGCACGTAAATCCATGTGGCTGCATTCCAAAACTTGTATTTATGGACACTGAAATTTAAATTTCATATAACTTTCAAATGTCATGAAATATATTATCTTTTGATTCTTTTGACCTTTTAAAAATATAAAAACTGGACTGGGGTTGTGGCTTGGTGGTAGAGCACTTGCCTGGCATGTGTAAGGCACTAGGTTTGATTCTTAGCACTGCATGTAAATAAATAAAAGTAAAGGTCCATCAATAACTTAAAAAATATTTTAAAAAATAAAAATATAAAAACCATTCTTAATTTGCAGGCTATATACAACTAAGCAGGGGACTGGATTTAGCCCTTGAACCACATAGTTTGCCAACCCCTTTTTTATAGCTTAGCCATTGAGATTTGTGTCTTATTTACATTCCTACTAAATTAAATACTCTTTGAGGGTAATTATATTCATCTTTAAGACCACCACAGAAGTAACAGTGTTTACCCTAAAGTTGGACAAATTAAACCTACTTGTTGAATGAATAATTCTTATAGATAACTTAATTTTTCACAAAAACCTTCACATAATGTGAATTCAGGAAGAAATGAGCCAAAACATTCAATACCAGAAAGATGTTGATAAATAAGATAGTAATTTCTTACAATTTCTCAGTTTCACCTAGGTCATAACAATAATAATAATAATTATTATTATTTTGCTCAGCATTAGTGGAATTAAAATGACAGTACCGTCTGACATTGCTGGTAAATTCAACTTTTTCATAATTCTGTGATAATTGGTGAGATTAATAATAGGATTTGTAGCTTTTTTTTCCCTCTCCAAAGTCATTAGGTTCTCAGATGGCTAGCATCAGCTCTTTTTTATTAGTAATATTTAAAACCCTGTCCACTTGTTATTTTTGTGACCAAATCCATACCTATTAACATGTTTTTGAGGCTTATTTGAGAGGGAAGGATGTTTGACCATTAGCCTTTAAGAAAAAACCTCTTAATTGTTGGGACAGCCTTCATTTTAAAGTTGGGTGGAGCCACATGTTTTAGTTGCATTTTTCTAAATATAAATCAGTATGAAGTTTGGGATGCTCAGATTGTCTCTTTTAAATGGATATCATGAATACAAGTCATGCTTTCCTTTTAAAATGTCCCATCTCAATGGATATTGAGACAAAATATGATGAAACATGATTCTTATTGTGTTCTTATAGTGTGTAGGAGCACTTCTAAACTGTGGGACAAATGTAATTTGTGGACATTCCCTGATTTTATCTTTTCGTTGTTGCAGTTGTTTTTACTTAAGTCAATTCTTGTCCATGTTTTAGTAATATTTTTTATTTGGTTAACAATGGAATAATTGATACGAGACATTCCACAGAGAGCCCAACTTCATATTAGAGTATCTTTAGAGATACTTTTTTCTATTTTCTTTCTTTTTCTTTTCTTTTCTTTTCTTTTTTTTACATAAAGATGATACAAATCAGTCTGAATATGAAACAGCACTCCTACAAAGGAAATAATGTTTTTCTGTGGTATGGTTTTAAAATATACACTTAAAAAGTTCCTATTATTTTTTTCTATGTGTCAGGATAGATTCATAAATGTAGAAAGCTCTACCTAAGTCTTCTTTTACATATAGATTCAGTATAAATCTCAGTATCAAGGTGGTAATAATTAATGAATTTTCAAATAGTAGCATTATTCATCCATTATTAAAAATGGGATGAGAAATTTCAGAAACAATGATAGCTTTCTCATCTAGAAGTAGGATTTAATTATTTGGAGATTGGGAATAAAGAAAAATATTTTGGATTGGAGAAAAAACAAAGCATGAATACTAAAATTAATTTTAAAATTGCTCACATATACAAATGCAATAATTATTTTGGGCAAATTACTGATTATTTATTTTTGTTTTTGTTCTTTTATATGAAGGTCTCCTGATTTTCATGAAGAAGTCAAGGTTAAACTCCCTGCTACTTTAACTGATCATCATCACTTGCTTTTTACTTTCTATCATGTTAGTTGTCAACAAAAACAAAATACTCCTCTTGAAACCCCAGTTGGATATACAGTAAGTCCTTCTTATTAAATATTTAGCTCTTTGATAGTTGAAATATTTATGATACTTAATATGATAGTTGATGTTTTTTATTATTTGAATATTCCCTGATTCCCTACAGTTATAAATTACATTTGTAAGACAGTCATCTAACAAGATAATGCTCATTAGTGTGGTAAATGAATCAACAAATTTATTAACTTGTATAAACACATAGGTGTTGGTCCTGAATATTGAGTGTTTACCCAACAGTGCAATGTAAGGAGAGAATGATTTGAATGTAAAATTATTAAAAGATACTCTTACCAAAGAAATTAAAACTCTCATGTAATTTTCAAAAATCTCTGAAATACAAGGGTAAAATTAAGATTGGCATTATAATGTACTGTCACATAATTTTGTCAGAAAAATTGTGCTTCCACCCAAAAAAGGAAAATCAACATTTGATTTATTATTTTTGTTTCTGGCATTTGTGATATGAATTTTGTTAATTGTAAGAAAATAAATTTATGTTCATACTTTTAGTTTGGTTATCAGCACTCATAAGTTGATTAATCTTTCACTATTCACATTGAAATATCACAGTTTTAAAATTGATTGACTTCATGTCCTTTTTTAAGGATGAACTTTTCCTTAGGTAATAAGGACCCCCTATATCATACATTGTATGGTTAGTAATAATAATGTTTTGAGAATCCTCCTTGATGAAATGTCATCAGGGTAACTTGTCTTTAGAGGAATTATGAAAGCCTTTAATTATTATTTATATAATTAAATACCTTATGTTTGGTGATAAGAGACATTTAGCTAATACTGAATTCTTAGGACAGATTTTACAATAATTATTTTTGTAACAAACACATGCAAGTTAAAACTGTTTACTTTTCAATTAAAAGTGGATACCAATGCTTCAGAATGGACGATTGAAGACTGGCCAGTTTTGCCTACCAGTCTCACTAGAAAAACCACCACAGGCTTATTCTGTACTATCTCCTGAGGTCAGTATCTCTCATGTTGTAAATTGAATGTAATGACTTATTCATTAAAAAAAATGTTTTCACCAGCCAAAACCTTGCTATTTCTTCTATCTATAAGTATGTAGATAAGGAAGTAATATTATTTCCCTCAGATTGATTCCTCTTATGAAACTTGAAAGCTTTTATCCTTTTTTAATAAAAATAAGTATATTCATTTTAAAGCCAAGATTATATATGAAATATAAACACAAAGATAAATTTGCAAGATTTTCATATTGTAATGTGTGAAGCTTCTTTGAATAAATGAATACTTTTTTTTTCTATTTCTTTTTTGGAACCAGGGATTGAATCCAAGGATGGTTAACAACTGAACCATATGCCCAGCCCTTTTCTTTCTTTCATTTTTTTTTTTTGTGTGGGGGTGGGTACCAGGAATTTGAACTTAGGGGCACTCAACCACTGAACCACATCCCCAGCCCTATTTTGTATTTTATTCAGAGACAGGGTCTCACTCAGTTGCTTAGTGCCCCACTTTTGCTGAGACTGACTTTGGACTTGTTATCCTCCTGCCTCCTGAGGGGATTACAGGCGTGCTCCACCATGCCCAGCTTGAATGTTTCTTTTAATAGATTTCACATTTCACTAACAGACTGGACGAAAGAAAACATATTTGAATTAATTTTTTAATGTGGTATACTCATGTCATGGTCTATTATTCAGCAATAAAAAAAAAGAATGAAATACTGATACATGCTACAGCAAATGAATCTTCAAAATTTGCTAAGAAATCAGTCATGAAAGACTATAGTATACTGTATGATTCCATTTCTGTGATATGTTCAGAATAGGCAAATTTTTTTTTTGTTTGTTTTGGTACTGGGGATTGAACCCAGGGGCACTCCACCACTGAGCCACATCTCCAGCTCTATTTTGTATTTTATTTAGAGACAGGGTCTCACTGAGTTGCTTAGGGCCTCACTAAGTTGCCGAGGCTGGCTTTGAACTCGTGATCCTCCTGCCTCAGCCTCCCAAGTGCTGAGATTGCAGGCATGCGCCACCATACCTGGCAGAATAGGCAAATTTATAGAACAAGGTGAATCAGTGCCTGCCTAGGGGTAGGAAATAGGAAATTGGGAGAAATGGGAGTGATTGCTCATTGGTACCAAATTTCTTTCTTTTTCTTTTCTTTTCTTTTTTTTTTTTTGGTACTGGGGATTGAACCCAGGGGCGCTCCACCACTGAGTCACATCCCCAGCCCTATTTTGTATTTTATTTAGAGACAGGGTCTCACTGAGTTGCTTAGGGCCTCGCTAAGTTGCTGAGGCTGGCTTTGAACTTGCGATCCTCCTGTCTCAGCCTCCCAAGTGTTGGGATTACGGGCGTGCACCATCGCACCCGGCCCAAATTTCTTTTTGAGGTGATGAAAAAGTTCTAAAATTAGATAGTGGTGATGGTTATACAGTCTGTGAATACACAAAGAACTGTTGCAGTGTATACTTTAAATGAGTGAAATGTGTGGCATGTGAATTATATCTGAAAGCTGCTTTGAGAAAGGGATAAAGTAGGTCTAAAAATATTAAAAGGAAAAAATACCTATAGTTTACCAATAAAAAGTAATATGTATTACTGGTTCAAATGGTGTTCAAAACTACAGAAATCAACTTGAGGCAATGAAATTTTGTTTGTGTTGTCTCTATTAAGATATCTGGGGTCATACTCTTCAGAAAATTTTCAACTACTAGAAAACATGTTAATTCATAGAAGAAATTTTCAGTTTGTCTTGTTTGTAGGTATCATAAGTTAGCTTTAAGAATTCAAACAAGCTGGGTATGGGGGTGCAAATCTTTATTTCAGGTACTCAGAAGGCTGAGGCAAGAGGAATCTTTGAGACCAGTCTGGGCAACATAGGTAGACCCCATCTCAAAAAAAAAAAAAAAAAAAAAAAAGTTTTAAATTCAGGTAAAGGAAAGATATTCAATTTTTTCAATGGTTCCTGCTGTCATTCAGAAGTTTCCCTGAATCTTGGGAGATTACCACTTGGGTAATCTACCAGTCTTCTTTCACTAAAATAATGTAAAATATTTTATTAGAGTTTGTAGTGATAGAAAATATGAAATGAAAAATTCTGAAGATTGAAGTAAATAAATCACTAATCCTTCTCAGAGGTAACTATTTTTCTTTTTTTAAATTTTTCCCTACATGTTTATAGGGTAATAATGTCCATCTCAATCCACCGTTCTTCCCATTCCCACCCACTCCACCCCTCCACTTACTCCCCTCTGTACAATCCAAAGTTCCTTCATTCTTCCCTACCCGTCCCCAATTATGGATCAGTATCTGCTTATCAGAGAAAACATTTGGTCTTTGGTTTTCTGGGATTGGCTTATTTCACTTTGCATGATATTTTCCAGTTCCATCCATTTACCTGCAACTGCCATGATTTCGTTCTTCTTTAAGGCTGAGTAATATTCCCTTGTGTATACGTACCACATTTTCTTTATCCATTCATCTGTTGAAAGTTGGTTCCATAGTTTTGCTATCATGAATTGAGCTGCTAAACCTTGATGTGGCTGTGTCACTGTAATATGCTGATCTTAAGTCCTTTGGGTATAAACCCAGGAGTGGGATAGCTGGGTCAAATGGTGGTTCTATTCCAAGTTTTCTGCTTTCCAAAGTGGTTGCACCAGTCTGCAGTCCCACCAACAATGTATGAGTGTACCTTTTCCACCACATCCTCACCAACACTTATTATTGCTTGTATTTTTGATAATAGCCATTCTGACTGGAATGAGATGAAATCTTAGAGCAGTTTTGATTGGCATTTCTCTAATTGCAAGAGATGCTGAACATTTTTTCCTGTGTTTGTTGATGGATTGTATTTCTTCTTCTGTGAAGTGTCTGTGCAGTTCCTTAGCCCATTTATTGATTGGGTTTTTTTTTGGGGGGGTGCTATTTTTTGAGTTCTTTATGTATCTTGGAGATTAGAGCTCTAAGTGGATGTTGTAAAGGTTTTTTTCCCATTCTGTAGGCTCTCTCTTCACGTTATTGATTGTTTCCTTCGCTGAGAAGAAGCTTTTTAGTTTGAATCCATCCCTTTTATGGATTCTGAATTTTACTTCTTGTGCTTTAGGAGTCAGGTCCTAAGCCAACATGATGAAGATTTGGGCCTACTTTTTCTTCTATTTATAGGCCCAGGGTCTCTGTTTTAGTGCCTGAGTCTTTGATCCACTTTGAGTTGATTTTTGTGCAGGGTGAGAGATAGAGGTTTAATTTCATTTTGTTGCATAAGGATTTCCAGTTTTTCCAGCATCATTTGTTGAATAAGTTATCTTCTTTCCAATGTATATTTTTGGCACCTTTGTCTACTATGAGATAAATGTATTCATGTGGGTTTTTCTATGTCTTCTATTTTGTACCATTGGTCTACATATCTGTTTTGGTGCCAATACCATGCCATTTTTATTACCATTGCTCTGTAGTATAGTTAAGGTCTAGTAGCATGATGCCTCCTGCTTCACTTTTCTTGCTAAGGATTGCTTTGGCTATTCTGGGTCTCTTGTTTTTCCAAATGAATTTCATGATCGATTTTTCTGTTTGTATGAAGAATGTCATTGGGATTTTAATAGGAATTGCCTTGAATCTGTGTAACAATTTTGGTAGTATGGCCATTTTGACAATGTTAATTCTGCCTATCCAAGAGCATGGGAGATCTTTCCATCTTCTAAACTCTTTTCAATTTCTTTCTTTAGTGTTCTGTAGTTTTCAGTGTAGAGGTCTTTCATCTCTTTTGTTAGATTGATTCCCAAGTATTCTATTTTTTTTTTTTTTGAGACTATTGTGAATGGGATAGTTTTCCTAATTTCTCTTGCAGTGGATGCATCCCTTATGTATAGAAATGCATATGATTTAAAGGTATTTATTTTATATCCTGCTACTTTGCTGAATTCATTTATGAGTTCTAGAAATTTTCTGGTGGAACTTTTTTGGTTCTTCTAAATATAGAATCACGTAGGCAAATAGTGATAGTTTGAGTTCTTCTTTTCCTATTTGTATCTCTTTAATTTCTTACATCTGTCTTATTGCTCTGGCTAGGGTTTTAAGGACAATGTTGAATAGAAGTGGTGAAAGAGGGCATCCCTGTCTTGTCCCAGTTTTTAGAGGGAATGCTTTAAATTTTTCTCCATTTAGATTGATATTGGCCATGGCTTTGCATAGATAGCTTTTACAGTGTTGAGGTATATTCCTATTATCCCTAGTTTTTTGAGTGTTTTGAGCATGAAGAGATGCTGTATTTTGTCAGATGCTTTCTCTGCATCTATAGGGAAAATCATGATTCTTGTCTTTAAGTCTGTTGATGTGATGTATTAGGTTTATTGATTTCTGTATATTGAACCAACCTTGCATGCCAGGGATGAACCCTACTTGTTCATGGTGCACTATCTTTTTACTATATTTTTGTATGTGATTTGCCAGAGTTTTATTGAGAATTTTTGCATCTACATTCATGTGGGATGTTGGTCTGAAATTTTCTTTCCTTGATGTGTCTTTATCTGGTTTTAGTATAAGGGTGATACTAGCCTCATCAAATTAGTTTGGAAGGCTTCCCTCCTTTTCTATTTCGTGGAATAACTTGAGGAGTATTGGTGTTAATTGTTCTTTGAAGGTCACGTAGAACTCAGCTGAGAATCCAGCTGGACCTGGGCTTTTCTTGGTTGGTAGGCTTTTGATGGTATCTTCTATTTCTTTGCTTGAAATTGATCTGTTTAAATTGCATATGTCCTGCTTCAGTTCGGGTAGATTTGTTGATGTCTTCCAAGTTTTTCTATTTTATTTGAGTATACGTTTTCAAAATAGTTTCTCATTATCTTCTGTATTTCAGTAGTATCCATCATGATAGTTACTTTTTCATCATGAATTTTAGTAATTTGAGTTCTCCCTTTCTCTTTGTTAGTATGCCTAATGGTTTATCGATTTTATTTATTTTTTCAAAGAACCAACTTTTGTCAGTTTTTTGAATTGTTTCTTTGATTTCATTGATTTTGGCTCTGATTTTAATTATTTCCTGTCTTCTGCTGTTTTTGGTATTGATTTGTTCTTCTTTTTGCTATGAGATGTAATGTGAGATCATTGATTTGTTGACTTTTTATTCTTTTAATGTATGAGCTCAATGCAACAAACTTTCCTCTTAGCACTACCTTCATAGCATCCCAGAGATTTTGATACATTGTATCGGTGTTCTCATTTACCTCTTTTTTTATTTCCTCCTTGATTTCTTCTTTTATCCATTCATCATTCAGTAGCTTGCTATTTAGTCTCCAGGTGTTGAAGTAGCTTGCATTTTTTATTTTATCATTAATTTCTAGTTTTGTTCTGTTATAACCTGATAGAATGCAGGATAGTATTTCTGTTTTTTTGTATTTGCTGAGAGTTGCTTTGTGGAATAACATGTGGTCTGTTTTAAGGAAGAATCCATGTGCTGCTGAGAAGAAAGTATATTCGCTTGATGATGGATGAAATACTCTATATATGTCCATTAATTCTAAATCATTGATTATATTATTTAGTTCTAAAGTTTCTTTGTTTAGTTTTTGTTTGGAAGATCTAGCCAGTGATGAGAGAGGTGTGTTAAAGTCACCCAGTATTACTGAGTTGTGATCTATTTGATCCTTGAAATTGAGAAGGGTTTGTTTGATGTAAGTGGATGCTCCATTGTTTGGGGTATATATATTTATGATTGTTATATCTCGTTTGTATGTTTCTCTTAAGCAGTATGAAATGTCCTTCTTTATCCCTTCTGACTAATTTTGAAGTCCACTTTGTCCGATGTAAGGATGGAAACCCCTGCTTGTTTACATAGTCCATGTGAGTGATATTTTTTTCCTAACATTTCACCTTCAGGCTGTGGATGTCTTTTTCTAGGACTTGAGTCTCTTGAAGGCAGCATATTGTTGGGTCTTCTTTTTGTATTCCAATCTGCCAGTCTATGTCTTTTGATTGATGAGTGTAGGCTATTAACATTCAGGGTTATTATGCGATATGATTTGCATTCCCAGTCATTTTGGTTTATTTTTGTTGTTTAACTTGACTTTAACTCCTTTGATTGATGTTTCCTTTAGTGTGTTCCTTCCTTTGCTGATTTTCATTGTTTTTCTTTCATTTCATCCTTGTGGAATATTTTGCTGAGAATGTTCTGTAGTGCAGGCTTTTGAGTTATGAATTCTTTTAACTTTGGTTTATCATGGAATGTTTTTATTTCATCTTCAAATCTGAAGCTTAATTTTGCTACATATAAAATTCTTTGTTGGCATCCAGTTTCTTTCAGAGCTTGATATATGTTATTCCAGGAACTCCTGGCATTCAGGGTCTGGGTTGAGAAATCAGCTGAAATCCAAATTGGTCTTCTGCTATGTGTAATTTGATTTTTTTTTCTCTCACAGTCTTTAAAATTTTATCCTTTTTCTGTATGTTAGTCATTCTCATTATAATAAGCCTTGGTGTGGGTCTGCTGTAATTTTGTACCTTTGGGGTAAGCCTCTTGTAATTGATTTTCCATTTCATTCTTTAGATTTGGGAATTTTCTGATATTATGTCATTGAAAAGATTGTGCATTTCTTTAGTTTGTATCTCCATGCCTTCATCTATTCTGATAAATCTTAAATTTGGTCTTTTCATGTTACCCCATATTTCTTGGAAGTTCTGTTCATGATTTCTTACCATCTTGTCTGTGTGATCAACTTTATTTTCTAGAGTATCTATTTTGTCTTCATTGTCTGAGATTCTGTCTTCCAAGTGGTTTAGTCTGTTGGTGATACTTTGCATTGAATTTTAAATTTGGTTTATTGTTTCCTTCATTGTGAGGATTCTGCTTTATTCCTTTTTATAATCTCTGCCTCTTTATTGAAGTGATCTTTCACTTCCTGTATTTTCTCTCTGATACCATCCTTTATTTCGAAGATCAATCTATGTATTTTATAAACTCCATCTCTGACATTTCTTCTACTGTGTTGTCTATGGATTCTGTCGTTGAAACATCTTGGTTTGTTTGAGGCACTTTGTTCCCTTGTTTTTTCATGTTGTTTGTGTGTCTTCTCATCTAGTGGTATGGAGCTGAGGCAGTACAGATTCTGCCCTGTAGTCTTTTAGAGTCCCTGAAGGCTTTCAGTATCTCACCTGCAGGTCCTGGTTGTTGTCCAAAAATGGTGGCAGCCAGGTGTAACCAAACCTGTGGGTAATCTGACAATAGACTTCCAGGCAGCAGTGGGCAGCAGGCCCTCCACTGGTGGTCTGTGGGCTAATGACAGGCAATCATTGGTGGGTGGACGTTGGGCAGTAGACAATGGGTAGGTGAAAGATGGACAATGGGCAGGCAAGAGGCAGGCAGTCGGGCAAATGGCAGAGGGTAGGCAGCAGTCAGTGAGCGATCACTTTTTGAGTGATCCACACTCAAAAAGCAGGCGATATGCTAGCAGAGTGCGGGTGATTGGGGTGGATGAATGGGGTAAACAGCAGGGGATTTGTGGATAGCAAAGACTGCCTCACAGAGAAACAGTATTTCTTCTGCTTGAAACCCAAGTTTTGGAGCAACAAGGAATGCAGCCTCCCTCTAGTCTGCCATCTTGGATCCCCTTGAATTAATTTTTAATATCTTTTTGTAATTGAAAATCAAGTAAGTGAAAATAAAGTAACTATCAAGATGCAATACAAGAAATATTGTCAGCGTTGATGGATGGCATATGTGGCTTACAAGACTTAAAATAAAAACATTGGAAAACCTTTAAGAATAAACACCCACTGTTCAAAAACCAAAGTGCCTTGTGAGACAACTTTTCCATGATGATTACCAGTGTCTCTAAATCACTTCAACTAACTGGTTGTAAACATTAACTTAAACTGTGCCTTGTATATATTCTCCTGATGGCATTTGTTTTCAAAATACAACTATAAAAGGCATAGTGGCTTACACCTTTAATCACAGCTGTGTGGGAGGCTGAGATAGGAGAATTGCAGATTTGAAGCCAGCCTTGAAAACTTAGTGAGATCATGTCTTCCTGTCCTAAAAGAAAATTAAAAGCTCAGTGGTAGAGCACTTGCCTTAGGGCATGAAAGATCCTGGTCCCTTGTATGGCAAAAAGAAAAACAGAAAAGAAATCATTTATAAACAATTTGTATTTTTATTTTAAAAAGAAAAGCAATACAACTATTGCTTTGTCCTCATTTCTCAGCATTCTCTGTCACTCATTCGGCCCTCACCACATATCACACAGCCTTTGTGATACATTCCTCAGACACTCAAAAGTTCAATCACATTTTAGGCCTTTTTGGTTCTCTCTGTTTGCAGTGTCCTGTCACTAAGCCTACTTGTCATTTCATTCGGACATCCATTCAAATATTGTGTCTCCAGAGAAGTCATCCATGATTATTCTCCCTTAATAGCAAATTCTACTACTTTATCTCTTTACTTTTAAAATTTCTATCATTTATCATTCACTTCACATTAGAAATTTCTTTAGTGAAGCCTTTTTTTTTAATAAGGAAAAGTATTATGCATTTATTATAGTGATCCTCAAGGTTGACTGTATACCACAATCCTTTGAGGAATTCCTTTTTTAAAAAATTATTGGCTCTTTATAGTTATACTTGGCAATATGATTAATTTTGACATAATTATAAAAGTATGGAATATAATTTGTTCTAATTCAGTTCCCAGTACTACTTTCCCTCCCTTCCTCCTCCCTCAGTCCTTAGTTCCTGTTCCTCTAGTCTACTGATCTTTCTGTTATTTACTTGAAATTTTTTTTTTATTAGTGTCTTGTCAATGTACATGATGCTGAGATTCACTGTGCTATATTCACATATAGACATAGGAAAGTAAAGTCACATTCACTCCACTGCCTTTCCCTATCCCATCCTTCCTCCCTTGCCTTCATTCCCCTTTGTGTACTCCACTGATCTTCTATTTTTTTTATTCCCCTCCCCTTGTTTTGAATTAACTTCCTCTTATAAGAAAATACTCTACCTTTCACTCTTTGGGATTGGCTTATTTCGCTTACTGGAAAATGCCATAAAGTCATTTTTCTTTATGGCTAGTATTCCATTGTGTTATATACCACATTTTCTTTATCCATTCATCTGTTGAAGGGCATCTAGTTTGGTTACACAGTTTAGCTATTGTGAATCGAGTCACTGGAGTATGTTGATTTTTTAAGTCCTTTGGGTATGAACCTAGGAGTGGGATAACTGGGTCAAATGGTGGTTCCAATCCAAGTTTTCTGAGGAATCACCATACTTGTTTCCATAGTGATTGCACTAATTTGCAGTCCCACCAGCAGTGTATGAGTATACCTTTTTCCACATATTCTCACTAACATTTATTGTTGCTTATATTCTTGATAATTGCCATTCTGACTGGAGATGAAATCTCAAAGTAGTTTAATTTGCTTTTCTCTAATTGCTAGAGATATCGAACATTTTTGTCATATATTTGGTGACCACTCGTATTTCTTCTTTTGAGAAATGTCTGTTTAGTTCCTTTGCCCATATATTGATTGGGTTATTTGTTTTTTTGGTGGTAAGTTTTTTGAGTTCTTTTTATAACTTGCATATTAATGCTCTGAGGAGCAGTTGGCAAAGATTTTCTTCCACTCTGTAGGCTCTCTCTTCATGCTCTTGTTTCCTTTGCTGTGAAGAAGTTTTTTAGTTTGATGCCATCCCAGTTACTGATTTTTTATTTTATCTCTTGCACTTTTAGGAATCTTGTTAAGGAAGTCAGTTCCTGAGCTGACATGTTGAGTGTTGAGCCTACATTTTCTTCTAGCAGTTACAAGGTCTCTGGTCTAATTCCTAGGTCTTTGATCCACTTTGAGTATTATGCAGGTTGAGAGATAGGGGTTAAATTTCATTCTACTACATATGGATTTCCAGTTTTCCCAGGACCATTTGTTAAAAAGGCTTTATTTTCTCCAGTATGTGTTTTTGAAATGTTTGTCTAGTATCAGGTAACTGTATTTATGTGAATTTGTCTTTGTGTCTTCTATTCTATAGGTCTTCAGGCCTGTTTTGGTGCCAGAACCATGCTGTTTTTGTTACTTTATTTCTGTAGCATAATTTGAGGTTTAGTACTGTGATGCCCCCTGCTTTGCTTTTCTTTCTGAGAATTACTGTGACTGTTCTTGAGTCTTTTATTTTTCAAATGAATTTCATAACTGCTTTATGTAGCTTTCTGTGAAGAATGTCATGTGGAATTTTGGTGGGAAAAGCTCTTTATAAAGCTTTTAGTAATATGTCCATTTTGATAGTATTAATTCTGCCTATCCAAGAACATGGGAGGTCTTTCCATCTTCTAAGACTTTTTCATGTGGCTTTGTTACATAAAAATGTGGTCTTTTATCAGACAAAGCAAATTTCAAAGGAAATTTTTTTTAAAGAAAATATGCTTTTGTAGAAGCTATGGATTTGTTTTTACTTAGTTGATTTGCAAATGCAAAGTCAGTTTTCTAAAGGGAGGCCTATGTTTTTCTTTTAGCTACTCTGCTAAATATAATGATATGTAAAGAATATTGTGATAATTTGGATTTGACTATAGACATACAATGTAGCTGATTGATAAATAAAATAAACCACTTGATTAACTGTTAAAACCTTGGTTTATTTTAGTTATGATATTAAAACAATATATATTCTTAGTTTTATTATTAGATTTAAAGAATAATGTATGTTCTTAGTTTTAGTGCTTAAATTAAACTAAATGAGGGAAATTATTTAAGCATTCACCTTTTTTTTCATTTAATTTTGATCCATTGAACACAAAATGGAATACAGCTATTGTTTCTCTGGTTGTACACAAAGTAGAGTCACACCATCTGTGTATTCATACATGTACACAGGGCAGTGATGTCTGTCTCATTCTGTTATTATTCTTACTCCCCCACCCTGACCCCACCCCTCCCTTCCCTCTATGCTATCTATCCTTCCTCCATTCTTGCCTCCCTTCCACCCTGCATTATACTTCATCATTCACTTATCAGAGAGGTCATTTGGCCCTTGGATTTTTGGGATTGGCTAATCTCTCTTAGCATGACAGTTTCCAACATCATCCATTTACCTACAAATGCCATAATTTTATTCTTCTTTATGGCCGAGTAATATTCCATTGTGTTTATATACCACAGTTTCTTTATCCATTCATCTATTGAAGGACATCTAGGTTGGTTCCACAATCTAGCTATTGTGAATTGAGCAGCTGTGAACATTGATGTGGCTGCATCACTGTAGTAATCTGATTTTAAGTCCTTTGGGTATAGGCCAAGGAGTGGGATAGCCGGGTCAAATGATGGATCCATTCCAGGTTTTCTAAGGAATCTCCACACTGCTTTCCAAAGTGGCTGCACCAACTTGCAATCCCACCAGCAATATATGAGTATAACCTTTTCCCCACATCCTCGCCAACACCCGTTGTTGCCTGTATTCTTAATAAAAGTCATTCTAATTGGGGTAAGATGAAATCTTAAAGTGGTTTTGATTTGCATTTCTCTTATAACTAGGGATGTTGGACATTTTTTCATAAATCTGTTGATTGCTTGTAGATCTTCTTCTGTAAAGTGTCTGTTCATTTCCTTGGCCCATTTATTGATTGGGTTATTAGTATTCTTGGTGTAAAGATTTTTGAGCACTTTGTAGATTCTGGAGATTAGTGCTCTATCTGAAGTGTGTCAAAGGAGCCAAAAACATACAATGGAGAAAAGATAGCCTCTTCAACAAATAGTGTTGGGAAAACTAGAAATCCATATGCAGCAAAATGAAACTAAACCCATATCTCTCACCATGTACAAAACTCAACTCAAAATGATCAAGGACCTAGGAATTGGACCAGAGACCCTGTACATAATAGAAGAGAAAATAGGTCCAAATCTCTATCATGGCTTAGGACCAGATTTCCTTAACATGACTTCCAAAGCGCAAGAAATAAAAGCAGGAATCAATGATTGGGATAGAGTCAAACTAAAAAGCTTTTTCTCAGCAAAGGAAACAATCAGCAATGTGAAGAGAGAGCCTTCAGAGTAGGAGAAAATCTTTGCCACACACACTTCAGATATAGCACTAAACATTCAACTTTTATAAGACAATGCTTAATGTGATTTTGTACTTCCTTTCCTGGCTAAGGTTGAACTCTCTGATTCTTTTTAAAGAGTCAGTGACTTTTGATGTATTCTAACTTCAACAGTTCTTTAGCCTTAAAATCTGGGGCTTGACATATAATCATGCTGAGGACTGATAAACTAATTTCTATAACCAGTGAACTATTTCTTTATGATTTAACTCAATGGATCGTTTTCTTCTTAATATGGGTCAAAAGTGACTTTTTACATGGCTTTATTATACATCATCTTCTTGGTTTTCACCCAGTTTCCTCCTTAAATATCTGTGTTCCTCTCTGAACCACTAAGCACTTTTTCAAGTAGGACCACTGACTGCAGTTCATGTACATGACACTCCCCAAGGTGGTGTAGTATATAACTTGCATAATAATCAAGGTGCTCTTGACTTTTGTGAATTGATGAACTCTGTATTTCTGCTCATCCACTTTTGTGATTTTTCTGGAAAATTAAAATACCTAGTGATATCGTTACCTGAATATCACAAATACAAAAAATCCAAAATTGGATTCATTCTCTTTGAGTTCTGTTGAAACCTTACAATGATGGAAAGACCTTGGTCACTAATGTGTTTCAGCAGAATGATCATATTCTTGTGACTTTACCTCAGTGTAATGTCTTAATCTTTTCAGGATCAGTGTTTATTGGATTCTGAGAAGCAAATTCATACTTAACAAATTCACAAAAGATTGAAATATAGACCAGCATGGCAATCTGTCAGTAGGTTTTTTCCCATTGTATTATAGAATGTAGGATATTTATGATAAATACCTGAACCATAAAACATTTTGTTTGTTTTTTGCCTATTGAAATATGTTACAGTGGGGCTGAGATTGTGGCTCAATGGTACAGTGCTTACGTAGCACATATGAGGCATTGGGTTCAATCCTCAACACCACATAAAAATAAATAAAATGAAATAATATTTACGGTGTTCATCTACAACTAAAAAAAATTTAAAAAATGAAATATGTCACAGTGAAAAACATTCCCTTGGTTTTATTTAATGCATTATGCTTCTAGATGTTTACTTACACATATTTGCATACATGTGCAAAGATCAGCATATGGCATGTTTTTAAACTTAATAGTAGTTAAACCTGTAGATATTTTTAAGTTTTTTATTTTATTTATAATAAACTTTCATGAAATCTCCTATCCTATCCAAGAGTTAGAATACTGATAATAATGTGCATCATTTTTGTGCTCCTCCCTGTTACATTCTCTTCTTCTTTCTAATTGTATAAAATTAGCTTTTTGGAAGGCATAACTTTCTGGATTTTAATTCTGACTCCAACATGTATTAATCATGAGATTTGGGCATGATTATTGATTTCTATCTCAGCTGTGGACCAAATTATGTTGAAGCATAGCCCTCAGTGCTATGGCATTTAGAAATGGGGCTGATGGAAGGTAATTTGATTTGATGAGGTTATGAGGTTGGAACCCTCATAATGGGATTGGTTCCCCTTTAAGGAGAGATACCAAAGAATGTGCTTTCTTTCTCTCCACCATCTGAGAAGCAAGAAGGAGGCCATCTACAATCCAAGAAGATAACCATCCACCAGAAGCTGACCATACTGACACCTTGATCTTGGATTTCCAGTCTCCTGAACAGGGAGAAAATGAATTTCCGTTGTTTGAGCTACCCACTGTGCTATTTTGTATTACAGGCTTGGTGGCTAATATAGACTTTGGTACCCACAAGGGGAATGCTACTGTAACAAATACCAAAAATTAAGGATGTGAATTTGAAACTGAATAATGATAGAGGCTGGAAGAGTTTTGAGGTATATGTTAGAAAAATGGACATTAAAGGTAATTTATTGAGATCTCAGTGTAAATGAGGAACATGTTATTAGAAACTAGAGAATAGATAATCCTTGTTATAAAGTAGCTTAGAACTTGGCAAACTGTGTTCTCTTGTTTTATGAAAGGTAAAACTTATGAATGATGAAATTGGATATTTGGCTGAAGAGCTTTCTAAGGAAAGTTATGTTGAAGGAGCAGCTTGGTTCCTCCAGACTGGAGGAAATGTGAAAGCAGAGAAAATAATTGAAAAAGGAATTGTTAAACCCAAAGGCACATTTAAAAAAAATCTTAGCCTATTCATTTTGTTAAAACTGAGAAAGCATGTTTTGATGATAATACCAAAGCTCTTTATCATGTGATGAAGAGTTTATGGATTATACAAGCAGACACACTGCCGATTTGAACTAAAGAAGATGAAGTTGGATGAAATAAAGGAAGACTCTTGGATTTCCTGGGTTTGACAGAAGAGAAAATAAAACTGTTTGCCTGTAAATGTGCTGTTCTTCAAGAAGAGAAAAGAGATCCCAACGTGACTCAGAGATCACCAAGGCTACTGCCCTGGTTTTAGTAGACCAAGAGCCTCTGCCTAAAGTTTAGGGCAAAGTGTTGGGGGCCAGGTCCCCTGCTGGCTCTGCTAAGAATGGATCCATCCTGGAGCAAAGGAGGTGATGCTGCTGTTCCAGTGAGCCTCAAAAGCAGATCATCAATCCAAAGAATATTCTTTAGAGAGACCAGAAATAAATCCAAACATATAGTATATGAATTTTTTACTAGGAAACCAGGAAGACACATGAGGAAAGGATAGTCTCTTCAATAAATGATATTGGAAAAACTATTTCCACATGTGAAAGAAGGAAATTGGACCTTTATCTTATACCATACCCTAAAATCAATTCAAAATGAATAAAAGACCAAAATGTAAGACTTGAAACCTTAAAATTCCTGGAAGAGAAACACAGGTGTAAAGCTCCTTGGTATTTGCCATGGCAATATTTTGGATGTCAAACAAACAAAAAACTCATGCAATAAAAGAAAAAATAAACAAAAATAAATAATAAAAATTTTTTAAAAATTAAAATGAGATTATATCAAACTGAAAAGCTCCTGCACAGCAAAGAAAACAATCAACTAAGTGAAATGGCAACACAAACAAAATGAAGTGGGATTACGCCTGTAATCCCAGCACTTGGGAGGCTGAGGCAAGAGGATCTCGAGTTCAAAGGCAGCCTCAGCAACTTAGCAAGGCCCTAAGCAACTCAGCAAGACCCTTTCTCTGAATAAAATACAAAATAGGGCTGGGGATGTGACTCAGTGGTGGAGTGCCCCTGGGTTCAATCCCCAGTACCAAAAAAAAAAAAAAAATTAAAAAAATGAAGTGGCAACCTTCATTGGGAAAAAATAATTGTAAATCATATATATCTGATAAAGGTATTAATACCTAAAAATTTTAAAGAACTCTTACAACTCAATATTAGAAAATAAATAAACTTATTAAAAACTGGGGAAAAGATTGAGTAGACATTTTTCAAATAAGAAATAAAATCGCTTGGATTGGGGTTGTGACTCAGTGGCAGAGTGCTTGCCTCACATGTGTAAGGCTCTGGGTTTGATTCTCAGCACTGCATATAAAATAAAAAGAATAAATAAGATCCATCAACAACTAAAAAAATTTTTAAAAAGAAATAAAAATTGCCAACAGTAATATTAAAAAGGACTTAACATCATTAATTATTTGGGAAATGCAGTCAACACCACTAATCAATATCCTCTCACACCCATAAGGATTGCTATTTTCAAAAAAGTCTAGATATAATAAATGTTGGCAGAGTTGTAGGGGGAAAGGTACTCTTATACACTCTTGGTAGAAATGGCAGTATGGTGATTGCTAAAGAAACTAAAAATTGAACTACCCTATGACTCACCAGTCCCTCTTCTGGGCATATATACAAGGAAATGAATTTGCCATCTTGTAAAGATCTCCTGTGTTCATTGCAACATTATTTATTATTACCAAAATCTGAAAACAATTTAAGTGTCATCAGTGCATGAATGGATAAAGAAATTATTGTATATATTCACTGAAATATTATTCAGCCTTAAAAAGGAGATTCTGCCATTTGCTACAATATGGATGAGTCTGAAGGATATTATGCTAAAAAAAGTAAGCCAGGCCCAGAATAAAAATTATTATTCATTTCCCTTCATGAGGACTGTAGTTAATAAAGATAAGCCATACTATATTTGAGATTCTTGATAAATGAATTAATTATAGCAAAACAAAACAAAAGGGAGTAACAGATGATGAATATTAATTTGCTTCACTACAGTAGCCATTTTTTTTTACCTTTATGCATCTCATAACGTGTTGTATACCTTAAACATGCGCAATGAAATTTCTTTAAAACAACAACACCACAGAATATTATGCTTGAGCCTTTGGAATCTTGCTAGGTTTTAGATTCGCTTGGAACATGTCACTTGTTCCTTCTTTTCTATTTCTTTCACTTGAAATAATAATGCCTATCCATGTTGCCAACCATTGTGTTTTGGAAACAACAGATTCACAGCTAGAGAGGAATTTTGTCTTCAGATGAATTGTACCTCTATTTTCACCCATATTTGACTTATATGATATTTTAGATGAGACTTTGAACTGTAGAGTTGATGCTAGAATGAGGTAAATGTCTGGGGTTGTTGGGAATAATGAATGTATATTGTATTCCAGAAGGATAATTTTGGGAGAACCAGGACAAATGCTACATACTGTTTTGTCCCTCCAGAATTCATGTCGAATGACCTAACCCCCAATGTGATAGTATTGGAAATGGAACCTTTGGGAGATAGTTTGGTTTAGGTGAAGTCATAAGGATAGGGCCCCTGATAGGATTAGGACCCTGTAAGAAGAGATACAGAGAACTTGACACTCTCCCTCACCCTGCTCCGCCTCACCAGTGTGAGAACATAAACAAGAAAGTGGCTACCTGCAACCCAATGAGAGATCCCTCACCAGAAACGGATCATGCTGACATCTGAATTCAGTCTCCTGAACTATGATAAAATACATTTCTGTTGTTTAAACCACCCAATCAATGTTATTTTGTTATGGCAGCCCAGGTTAAGACAGTCTTTGTACCTCATCTTTATCATCCGTAAAAAAGAGAATAATAATTAATACCTATGATAATGAGTTATATTGGTGATTGAATGATGGAGACCATTTAGAATGGTGACAGTGAAATGAAAAATGCTTGACATGTTTTTGCTATTATTATGTCATTCTATTGCCACTGCTTGTTACAGTTAGTTCCAAGTAGCAGTATTATTTTAGCTCACTTCAGATTTACCCAGAAGATTTGTTGTAACACCAGTTGTGAACCTTATCCCCAGTTTCTGATGCAGTATGGGTTGCAAGTTGAGTATTTACATTTCTAACAATGTCCTGATGACATTGATGCTGCTGATTCCCAGACTTTGGGAATTGTTAAGAAGTATATATGTACATTTTACTTATGTCTTGTTTTTTGAAGCTGAAAACAAGTGTTTTGTGTTGAAAGTGCTAATACTGTTTCTTGATAAGTTTCAACTTTTTCTATCAAACACTTTGTTATTGGCTTTAGTGGAGAGATTGAATCTCATACTTAGTGTTAAAATTTTAATGGGAGGAGATATAGCTCAGTTGGTAGAGTACCTACAAGGCCCTGGTAGAGAACCCACAAGCACAAGGCCCTGGGTTCAATCCCCAGCACTGCAAAAAAAAAAAAAAAAAAATTTAATGGGAAACTGACTTTATATAGTTTTCTTTCTACACATAGAAAGATAAAGCATGAGAAAGAAATCCCTCTTTTTTGCTGAGTCTATTTTTATCATTCATTTCAAGGATATTTGTAATTGCTTGTTGAATTTTTTTTTTTTTTTTTTTTTTATTTTTTTATGGTAGCTGCTTTAAAATCCTTGTCAGATCTATCCAACATCTGGGTCATCTTATTATTGGTGTCTGATGATTGTCTTTTCTCATTTGGGTCAAGATTTTCCTAACCTTGGTATGATGCATAATTTTCAGTTACATCATGGACATTTTGGGTATTGTGAGACTCTAAATTTTATTTAAATATTTTGTCTTGGTAGCAGGGGAGGGAGGTATTATTACCAGATATAGATGTAGGTCTAAATTTCCCACCATGCCTTCTTTCATTCCCTAGGATGAGTTGGGTTGGGGAGACCATTGTAAGGTGGAGATGGGATTGCAGCCTCCTTGCTAGCCTCTGCTGACACCTCCCTGTTTGTGAGAGGGAGGGGGTGCTGTTTTCTGCTTTCTGCTTGGTCTCCACTGATACCACAGTTGGTTGGAGACTTGTTATCATTTAAAGGAAGGGGATGGGCTCCCAACTGTGTCTTCCTAAATACCACGCCAAGTGTGTTGGTTGGTTTGGGCATCTGGTTACAGCTAGCTTGTAGCCTAGGCCCCTCACTCAGCCTTTGGAGATGAGAGTTGGTCAAGATTTGTTCCCTTACGATTGGCTAGATCATTGCTGGCGTGGGCTGTGAAGAGCAGGTTTTCCTTGGGGCTTTGCTTGTGTGCGTCTTTTGATACTTCTGGATTGACATTCTCTCTAGTACCTAGTTCTGGAAGATGTGTAAGGCAAAAATAAAACCCACGAAGTACTGCTTTGTAGTTTCTTTATCCTTAGGTTTCCAGCTCATCTTCATTCTCACTTGCACTTTTCAGAGTCTTTACATTCATTTTATGTATCATGTTCCTTACCAAAAGGAATTGAATTTATATATTTGTGGTTTTTTTTGGTGGTGGTGGTGCTGGGGATTGAACCCAGGACCTTGTGCATGCAAGGCAAGCACTCTACCAACTGAGCTATATCCCCAGCCCTGTATATTTGCTTTTTTTTAAAAAAAATGATTTTTACGAAATAGTTTTGACACTCCTTATGATACATCAGAAAAAAATTATAATCCTTAGAACAAGAGTTCCTTTTCTGGTGAATGTTTTAAAGCTCAATTAAATACAGAAGAAATACTGAAAATAAAAGGGAACATTATAAGCCATTAAAATGATATCATTTATGTGAATTTACTGATGAGTGTGAGATTCATAATGTATAGAATGTGAGAAATAGTTGTTAAAACAACGTTTGATATTAAAACTATAAAAGGTTTATGTGTGAGATGAAGACTTGGAATGATATAAGGGGATGTTTCTGGAAAGGTATAAATCTGGAGTATTTCTGTTTTTGCTCCGTGAGCCCCTTAATTCCTTTGTAAAGTTACTAATTTTATCATAATGAAATTTAAGTATTTAATTGATTTATGGTGATTAAAACATATTTCCAACAGTATTTTTTTCTCATTCAGTTATTATGATTTTTCATTTGCTTCTTGAATTGAGAATCTTCTTTTAAAGCATCTGTGATATGATCTTTCAGGTTCCTCTACCTGGCATGAAATGGGTAGATAATCACAAAGGTGTGTTTAATGTTGAAGTTGTTGCTGTTTCATCTATCCATACACAAGTAAGTGAATTTTTATAACTATTTGGTCAACTTTTATTCAACTAATTAAACATATTATCTCAGACGTATGCCAGTTTTGTTGTCTGTCATCAGAGTTATAGGAATGTCAGTTAAAACATTTAGAAGTTGTTTTGTTTTTTAAAGGAATAAACAAAATGTCATTGACTATTAACAAAGGCAAACATTTTGCTTATCAAATGTCCTTGACTTTATTTTGAACAATTAAGTATCCTTTTTCTAAGTTTCTGGTACATGATATAGTCTTAGAGTTGAAAATCTATTGTCCAACTTACTTTATTTCTCATAGGTCAGTTATTTAAAATGGAAGTAGTTTTTAGGAATCATTTGCTCCTAATCCACACTTTCTGGAACACACCAAGTTCTTCTCTAAGATTTTATACTTAGTCTTTGACTGGAATGCTTTTCCTCCTGACATTCATTTGACTTCTCTTTAAGAGTTTCTTCTCACCTCAAAAAAATGACATTTTTTGGTAACTCATTTAGACATAGCAAGCCCATCACTCTGTGTCAGCTGAGCATGTGCTTCCTACTGAGTATGTGCATGTCGGTGTCTCTGTGGCATATTCACTCTCTTGCACTCTCTGTGTATCCCTTCCACATGCATATTTATTGTTTTCCCCCATTTATACGGTAAGCAAGCTCCATGAGGTCGGAGATATTACCTATCAAGAGGTTTCTCTGTAAAAACCTTACAATGTAATAGGGGAAAGTGGCAAAATAATCATAATATAATGAAATTAGTACTATGGTACTAATGGTATGGATAATTTGGCTAAATCCTTTCAAGTACAGAGGAAAGAGTTGTCTGTTCTGCTAAGGACTGAGATGTTGCATTGGTAAGGAGAATTTACCATACTGAGAAGAGCAGAGTGACAATTCGGGTGAACATGTAACAAGTGCAAAGTGATAGTAAGTAGTCTGTTTAAGGACCAGCAAGTAATGCAGTATAAATGCAATTTAAAGTGCATAGGAAATCATAACAGATGAGGATAGAAGCTCAAGTTGATAACAGATTAGGAAGAACCTTGAATGTCATAGAGTTTAGAGCCTAGATAGATGGTAATTTTTAACCTAACAGATAAGAAAAGTAAACTTGGGAGCATATAAAAGGAGAGCAATTGAAACTGCACATCATGTATGGTACATGATGCCACAAGAATGGTATCCTAATTAGAATAAATTATATGTCGAAATATACTCTACTATCATGGATATCTAAAAACCCAAAAATTTTTAAAAAGAAAGGAGAGCAGTTGTGGAGCTATTATGAGTTTACTTTTGAACCTGTTAGTTTGAAGTACCTGTGCACTTCAAATGGAAATGTTCTAAAGGTAGTTGTAATTATTTGGGAGTTTGGGGTTTCAGGTAATAGAATAAGTATGATAGCTGAAATTAATTTGGTGAATGTGATTTTCTAGGGAGAAAAGGTAGAGTGAGAAGAGGCAAGTGTTTAAAATAGAATTCAGGGGTTTGCCAACTTATAAAAGCAAGGGGTGTTTAGAGGGCTTCCCCAAACCACCTTAGGTTCATTGACTTGCTAGGAGGACTTGCAAGGTAAGTCAAATAGTCATACTCATAGCTGATTTGTTTTAGTGAAAGGATGGAAAGTAGTCAACAAAGGGAAAAAAATACCGGAGAGAAATCCCAGGAAACAAGGCTCACTAAGTGAGTCCTCACCTAGTGGAATCATACAAGGCAAGTTGAAACAACATATGTAAAATGCTCTCTGCCAAGGAAGCACAGTAGAGTCTCCCCCCGCCACCCCCAGTGCTGGGGATTGAACCCAGGGCCTTGAGCTTGCAAGGCAAGCACTCTACAAACTGAGCTAGATCCCCAGCCTCCCCAGTCTTACAGGGTTGTTTCTGGGGGCCAGTGATGTAGGCGGTCTGCCTGAAATGTACTCAAATTCTAGACTCCCCAAAGGAAGGTAGGTGTTTACCATAAATCATACTATTTGCACAGTTTAGGCATGTGAGTTATTCCCTATCAGTGGGAACCAGCCTGAAATCCAAGTTCCCAAACACCAGCTGAAGGTCAACCTTAATAGGCCTTTATAGATAGCAGTTTTAAACCTGCTTTGTTAGCTCTTTTCTGCACAGTGAGGTAGGAGAAAATAAAAAGATATGGCACCTCTATGCTTTGTTTAGAAAAAAAATATTTAGTGATCTATAAGTTTTATTTAGCAGTATGGAAGTAAGACCCCATAGCAGAGTAACTCCAGTGGAACTTTTCCTTTTCTGATATTAGTGGATGTGTCCTGTGCTTCCTATATACCCTGTTCCTTTGTTGATGAAAAGATTGACATTGTAGTATATACTGTTGTACATATTCTTTCCTTTAATAGAAGAATTAATAATATTTTGTGTCTTTCTAAATATATAAGTACACCCTTTTTCTTGCTGAGTTTTCTCCAATTTCTGTATGGTATTAGTTTTTTAGAATTGTCAGTACACTTGTCTTTTACTCCTTTGTTTTTCTGAATGCAGATTCATGTGTTATCTTTATGTGACAAAAAGAATTTGGGGAAAAATAAATTATGTGTCTAGTTCAGAAGCTATACAATGTAGGGGAAGAATAAAGTGCAATTGTCTACTATATAGCATAGACTCATAGTCCTGATGACTAATATTAAATATTTTATTAATTTGAAAACTAGATAAAATAAATAGATCAAATATTATAACCTTTTAAAGGATCAATTGAAAGCAATAAAACTTTTTTGTGATTTTTTTTTTTTTTTTGGTACTAGGGATTGAACCCAGGGGCACTCCACCACTGAGCCACATCCCCAGCCCTATTTTTGTATTTTATTTAGAGACAGGGTCTCACTGAATTGCTTAGGGCCTCGCTAAGTTGCTGAGGCTGGCTTTGAACTTGCGATCCTCCTGCCTCAGCCTCTCGAGTCGCTGGGATTATAGGCGTAAGCCACTGTGCCCGGCTCCTTTTGTGATGTTTATACTTGTAATTCTTTGAAACATATTGCAATGATATAAAAAATGGATTAAAAAAACTAAATTGATAAAAATTATAACCTTCTTAAAAGGATTGATTGAAGACAAATGTTTCTTATGATGTTTTACACTTTTTTGTAATTTTTTGAAATATGCTGAATATATAGTTAGAACTCAATAGACTTTATTCCTTTAAATGCATACATGTAGAACTATATTAGAATCTTAAATGTGAAGCTATGCAGCATTGCTACCTTTTCTTAAAGTTTATTTTCATTGTTAAGTAAGTGTAAATCTTCTCATAGTTGAATAGACTTGCTTACATCTCACTGGTTAGAACTAGAGCACATGTTTTTTTCTAGATATAAAGGAGCTTGCAAGAGTTAAGTTTCTAATACTTTAAATAAAACTGGTTCTGTTAGCAGTGTAGAAATAGGTTTAATAATACCAGGTAGGGTTTAGTTGGGAGACAAATCCATCAGTAATTTGCATGTGCAAATTTTAAGACAAATTATTATTAGCTAGGTTAAACGTGATTTACTACTTAATGGGGATGAAAGAGAATTCTATGATAACAGTAACAAAGTATCAAGGAGGGAACTTAGGAACCTAGAGGAAGATCCTCCTGAAGGCTGACGGACCTCTGAGGAGAGGATGCTATGGCTATAAGAACACATCACTTGCCATGCAATGAAACTTGGTGGAGAGCCCCTGCCATGGAAGTATGAGAGCCACCACTACTATGGTGACCACTTCTTCCCATGTCCCTCACCTCTGAGCAGCAGCATTCATATCTCCTAGCCACCACCTCAAAAACAAACAAAAGGAATAAAAGTCTCTTTTTTAACTTCTCAAGCGTTAAGACTGCCTCCTATATGCTGTACTGGCTGAGCCTGACCAAAAGCCAGCTGACAAAAGAGAACTATAGTTTCAAGAAACCAGCTCGAGGAGTATGCAACATGACAAAGGTGTAAGTTTGGAGCTGAGAGACAATACATTAATAATGGACCCTGGTAGGTTACTAAAATACCTGCCATAGTAATTGAGCTCCAAATGAGTAAGGCAACTCAAACTAAAAGAAGAGAACCTTCATTAGTATTAATAGATTTCTTGAATAATCAATAATATTGGAGTCAGCTATTTTACAATAATAAGTTAGAATAGATGTTTTTAATTGGAAAAATGTTTAGGTATACCTAAATGTAGTTTTTGATATTAGCAATTAATGTGAGGTGTCAGTGGTCCTTAGACCTTTAGGATTGGGAAGTTTATAGTTATAGTCGTTTAGTGCATTTGTTTATTTTTTGTTTTAGGATCCTTATCTCGACAAGTTTTTTGCTTTGGTCAATGCCCTGGATGAACACATGTTCCCAGTCAGAATTGGGGACATGCGAATCATGGAAAATAACTTAGAAAATGAATTGAAGAGCAGTATTTCAGCACTGAATTCATCACAGTTGGAACCAGTGGTCCGATTTCTTCATCTTTTGCTTGATAAACTGATACTTTTAGTTGTCAGACCTCCTGTCATTGCTGGCCAGATAGGTAATTTATTTATTTATTTTTTTGTCTTAGAGATGAATCATGAAATTTATAATTTGCAATTTCTAACTTTTGTTAAAAAAGCAGTCTTGCTTCCTGTTTACTGTCTGTAAGGACTATGTTTTATTGGGGGAGGTTTTGTTTATATCATCAGAAAATAATAACTATTTATTTGTTTATGTAAAATGTGCCATATAGACTTATTTTCAAAGTATGGAAACATTAATTTATTCATTCATCAGATACTTATTAAGCACTTACTATATATCAGACATTGATAGGCACCATCCAAGGCATGATTCCTCACTTCAAGATCTCACAGATTAGTAAAGGAAACAGACAAATGGAGATTTTATATTATATTTTACAGGTCATATAATCTATCACATCTACATTTTCATTCATCTGCTACCCTTCATTGAATATAGCTCTTCTTTCCTTCATTTGCTCAGAATCACTGTATTCTTTTTCTTCTTCTGTGTTGTTCTGGAAGGAGCGGTGTTTTTTTGTTTTGTTTTTTTAATTTTCTATTTACATGTTCTACATGACAGCAGAATGCATTTCAATTCATTGTACACAAATGGGGTACAACTTTTCATTTCTCTGGTTGTACACAATGTAGAGTCACACCATTCCTGCAATCATACATGTACATAGGGTAATGACGTCCATCTCTTTCCACTGTCTTTCCCTCTTCTCTGCCTCTCCCTTCCCCTCATTCCCTTCTGCCCAGTGCAAGGTTCCTCCAATCTTCCCTTACCCCTGCTCATCCATTATGTATCAGCATCCACTTATCAGAGACAATGATTTTTTGGGGTTGGCTTATCTCGCTTAGCATGATATTCTCAAACTCCATCCATTTACCTGCAAATGCCATAATTTTATTCTTCTTTAAGGCTGATAATATTCCATTGTGTATATATACCACAGTTTCTTTGTCCATTCATCAATTGAAGGATGTCTAGGTTGGTTCCACAATTTAGCTATTGTGAATTGAGTTGCTATAAACATGGTTATGGCTGTGTCACTATAGTATGCTGATTTTAAGTCCTTTGGATACGTAAAGGCCAAGGAGTGGGATAGCTGGGTCAAAGGGTAGTTCTATTCAAAGTTTTCTAAGGAGTCTCCATTCTGCAGGAGCAGTGTTTCTTATCAAGATTTACTCCTCTGCTTTTGCCAAGTTTCCATCCAAGTTTTGTGAAGAAGTTGAGCTTGGTAGAAACTTGAGCTAACCTATTAAAAAAATCTCACTGATGTACCTCAGTAGTAGAGCATTTGCCTAATGGCACAAGGTTCTAGGTTCAATCCCTTGACTGCAAAACAAAATAAATAACTCCTGCCAAACAAAAAAGATGGAAGGTTGGATTAAGGGATTATAAAGATACTGTTACAGAAGTTATAGGAAAAGCTTTTAAGAAAAAATAGGTTAGCATTGTTCTTTGTTGTAGATTGTACACATTAAAATATAGTAATAGCAATAGCAACAAACACTTTGATAACACTTATTTTGCTCCAGGAATAGTGCTGTGTGCTTTATTTATGTTACTGTATGAAATCCTCACAATGACTGTATGTAGTAGGTGCTGTTATTACCATCATTTCATAAATGAGTAAAGTGATAAACATAATACTTAAAATTTTTACATGAGGTCACTCAGCTGGTATGACATATCTAAAATTCAAATGTAAGCAATAGGCTCTTGAGTGCCTCTCTTATCTACAATATTTGAGAAGTGACCACTGGTAAAATTTATAAAAACAGGTGAGTCTAACTTAAGAAGTTTAGAAGAGAAAGCAGGGTTGATTTAAAGCATAAGAATGGAGATATTCGAGCATGGTTAATGTTGAGAGAAACTATATAGGAGAAAAATATAAGATATGAAGTAAAGAAGGATTTAATTATGAAGCAAGTCTATGAGCCAAAAGGGAAAGATTAATAAGATCACTTATTATAGGGAGGGTGAACTGCTTCCTTTGGAGAGGAGATATAAGTGGTTTCCATTTTTGATAAATTTATAGAAAAACTGAGGACTTTCATGCTTTATTTCTTCTGTGAGATTAAAGGCAAGATTTGCTAAAAAGGAAGTAAGGTAAATCTGAGTTTTGAGGATTTGTTGTAATAGTTACTATGAGAAAACAAACAGGGGAAGGAATTAACTAGAAACAAAGGTAGGATTGCTAAATCCAACTCAGGTTTCTGTTTCTAGTGTCTTCTTCTTCTAGTTAAATATATATAGTGTAATCTTACTAAAGGACCATTTTATTCGATTATTTTGCTTTTAGGAAAGCTTAATTGAGCCTCATTATTTATTCATAATTTCCTGTCTTGAATAAATGCAGTATAATATCTGAGACTCTATTGCTCCAAATGACTATTTGGTTTACGTATTCAGTGTGCTATCAGAATTCTCCCATTTTTGGAAATTTATTGTTATATACTGATTAGAATGACTGAGTAGGTAGAGCTTATCCTGGCCTTTAAAATGCTGTCCAATCAGTCTGCTTTTCTAGCCCTCTTTCCCCTTCTAATCCTTTTATAAAGGCAGTCATTTCGATTATTGCTTATTCAACTATTTTTTCATACTGTTAGTAGTTTTAATAATTTTTGTTGATATTGTTAATTTTTTTTTTTTTGTAGTGCTGGGGATCGAACCCAGGGCCTTGTGCTTGCAAGGAAGGCACTCTACCAACTGAGCTATATCCCCAGCCTGATATGTTAATTTTTTAAACAAAATAGTATGTGCTCATTGTATGCAATTTAGATTTTTGTTGTCTTTAAAATGAGAAATTTCTTCTCAAGGTGATAAATAAGATAGTTTTTTTTTTTCTTATCATGTACTTTGTATTTTTTTATGAAATAACAGATATCTGTTGGATAATGTTTTGTTTTTGACTAATCAAACCTGGACAGTTTCATATTAAATTAGTAAAACAAATTTTTTTCTCATTTTGTTGGCAAAAATCTTTTTGGTTCATCTAATACATCACTAAAATTAGTATCAAATATTATTTTTATACACTTGCTGTGTGTACACTTGCTCTATATCCTTAAGGTCTATAGAAATGACAAAATCTTGGTTTTCATGGAACTTAGATTCTAAAAGTTAAACTGGGCTGGGGATATGGCTCAGTTGGTCGAGTGCTTGCCTTGGAAGCACAAGGCCCTGGGTTCAATCCCCAGCACCACAAAAAAAGAAAAAAGAAAAAAGTTAAACTATTTTCTTTCTTCTTAAAAGTTAATCTAGGTCAAGCATCTTTTGAAGCCATGGCATCGATTATAAATCGACTTCATAAAAACTTGGAAGGAAATCATGACCAGCATGGTAGAAACAGCCTTCTTGCCTCATATATCTATTATGTTTTTCGCCTGCCAAATTCTTACCCTACTTCACCATCACCAGGTATTTTAGTGTTTTTACTATGATACTGTCTGTCATAAATTAAGTGTTCATGGCAAGATTGAAACAATATTGTAATCCATGGTGTGATGTGTTCATTCAATAGCAAATGTTTATTGATACTACTTAAGTACCATTCATTATGCTAGGTTGCCGAATAAATTATACTTTTAAGTGTCATTATTTATACAGATTCCTTTAATTTGAATTAGAGCTCTTGGTTAAAACAACTCTTAAAAATGGACATTGAGAATAACTTATAAGTCTCTGAAAGCATTTTAAAATTCTTTGTTAAGATAAAAAAACCTGATTTGTCATTTAGAATGCTGCTGGGCTTTAAAAAAGAAATGTGATGGATTAGCAGTTCCCTAACAACCCAGTGAAACCTATAATAATATAAAAAAAGAATTATCTAGAAAAGTTCTCATTTCTTCTTGATCAGTAAAATAATAGCCTTTCAGAGTATTGGCTCCACAAGTAGTTACTTGTCTTTTGTGTGACACTGGTGATAGTGGTGGTGATTGTGGGGGATGTCTTAGTTTGAACAAACCTTTAGATGTTCAGTTAGTTAATGATTATCATGTGTATACTTTTAACTTGCTGACATATTTGCATGAGTCATCATTCATTGCTAGTGATAATGGTAAGTACGTGTATCTAGCTATTGGCAGTGTTAACACTGATAAATGGTGGCAAATAATTATGACATTCATTATAATAATAATATGAATTCTTTTTAACAATTTTTTTTTTTTTTATGGATACTGAGAATTTAACCCAGCGGTGCTTTAGTGCTGAACTAATTTCCAGGCCTTCCCCCCCCCCCAAAGTTTTTGAGGCAGGGTCCTGCTTAGTTGCTGAGGCTAGCCTCAAATTTAGGATCATACTGCCTCAGCCTCCCAAGAAGCTGGGATTACAGGCATGTGCCACTGTGTAGAGCCTATTTTTTTTAGCCTACTTTTTCTTTTCTTTCTTCTTTCTCTCTCCTTCCTTCCTTCCTTCCTTCCTTCCTTCCTTCCTTCCTTCCTTCCTTCCTTCCTTCCTTCTTTCTTTCTTTCTTTCTTTCTTTCTTTCTTTCTTTCTTTTTTTCTTTTCTTTCCCAGGGATTGAACTCAGGGGCACTCAACCACTGAGCCACATACTCAGCTCAGTTTTGTATTTTGTTTAGAAACAGGGTCTCACGGAGTTGCTTAGCACCTTGCTTTTGCTGAGACTGGCTTTGAACTTGAGGTCCTCCTGCTTCAGCCTCCCGAGCCACTGGGATTACAGCTGTGTGGCATCACACCTGGCAGCCTACTGTTTCTTTACTAGATTGCAAAAAGAGAAGGAATTGAATCTTATATTTGGGCTCATAATCTTATATTCTGGTTCATAATTTCCTATTATGATTTTTAAATTGTTCAATTTGAGTGTATGTGTGTGTGCATGATAGTGTATTTCAGTACAGTTTTAGGATTTCACAGATTTTATAGATCATCTTTTTTATGTGCTGACCTGAAAGATTGTATAAATTAAATTATTTGACAGATGTGTATTATTTTCAAATAGGACACTTAAAAAGTTTCTATAAATAAGAAAAATGGAGTTAGATTATGGATATAATTGCTATATATTTTTGTATTTATAGAAAATGATGTCAATTTGATTTTACTTAGGCAAAAATTTTTGTTTTTTTTCTTAATATAATCTGGACTCAGAATTTTGTTTAGTTTTTTTGTATGTATATATAATAAAAATGCCATTTTGTTATTGTTCACATGACTGATGAAGATAGAGAAATAAAAACAGCCTCATTTTAAGAGATGTTGGTAATAAATTGGCTCTCCCTTTAGTGACTGTATCAAGGGGCAGAGCAGGAGGGGTGGGGAAAAAAGGAAGAGACATCAGCTGGAGCATTTTGGGGCCTAGATACAACTATATCTAAGTGAAGGTAATATATGTGTGTGTGTTTCCTATTCATTTTGGTTTTGATTGTGCATGTAATGTGTAATATAGAAACACTGAAAAAATATTATTTTATTTATAATTCATATGGTTTTGTCAACTGCTGTGAAATAGAATATTTTTGTGTAACTACTGTCAGTTCTTGGGTGTTTTTATTTCTGTTGGTATTCCTTAAAATATAGCATTTTTCATTTAGAAATAAAAGCAATTCATGATCTTTGTGAAATTTTATATAATGGCAGAGACTTTTTTTCAGGTCCTTCCCTGAGTAATTTTTTTAGTTTAATTTTGTGCTATTTTATATGCAAATCCAGGTCCTGGGGGTTTGGGAGGATCAGTGCATTATGCCACAATGGCTAGATCTGCTGTGAGACCTGCAAGCCTTAATTTAAATCGTTCCCGAAGCCTTAGTAATAGTAACCCAGATATATCTGGGACTCCAACATCACCAGATGATGAAGTTCGGTCAATCATCGGCAGTAAGGTAAACTGACCACACGCATCTCTAAATTTGGTTTTCAGTTTATGAACAAATGAGAAATGTTCAATTATTTTTTATTTATTTATTTATTTATTTATTTTTTTATTTACTTTATTTTAATTTATTCTTAATATTTAGATGTATGAGTTAAGAATAAGCCAGAAATTGTATATTTCTATTACATCATAAAGCACTGTTTTATATTTCTATCAAATATAGTTGCTAGTACAAACTGATCTGTGTAGTCTGCTAAAAAAAAAACTTGCCAAATTCTAAAATGTATCCAGGATCACTGGTTACATGCAACTTACTGTTGTCTGTATCCTCACTCTATGATGTGAAAATGGCTAGATTTAATTTCTCTACAATTAAAAGGTAACTATGTAACTGATGTGTAAGAGACATGCCACCATTAATGTGAACTATGAGAACCCCCTTTCAAAAAATTTTTAATAACTGGTTAGCCTTGATTAACAATAGAGCCACATTTCATAGGAAACTGTGTGAAGTGCGTTAGATTTATAAAAGTATGATTTCTTTAATGATGGTTAATTATCATCCCAGACAAGAAGGAGACCATCTAGCATAAGATCCAGCTATATTTTGTTCAAATTATCCACCTTTAACAACCCCCCCCCCCCCAGATACTTATTACCTTTCTACATATAAAGTCCAAATATAACTTAGAGTTTAAGCAAGACAGACCAATGCAAAGACTGAGACCAATAAATCATATCAAGTGTTTTGGCCATACTACTTCTTATTTTTTGCTATTGGAAAAGAAGATATTATTTTCCTTGGCATTTTATTCTGTTAATTTGGATATGAAGAAGAATTAATAAACATGTTCTAGGATCCATGTTTAACTCTTAATTTGAATTTCTATGGAATTCAAACCTTCATCAACCTTCAATTTAAAGGTTTGGTTTGTTTGTTAGATAATAATACTTGTACATTACCCAAAACTGTCAGAACTATCCTTACAGTTTTATTATACAGATATATAGATAGCTCATATATTTACAGAATTTTATACTCAGAAGCTTAATTTACATTAAGAAATGTTAACACATAGTAAGTTGCAATTATATTAATAATTTGTAGTTTCTCACAGATCAAAATATTTTTTCAGTCTTATAATTTAAATAGCAAATTAAAATATTTCAGCACCTTAAAGATCTGTATAAATGTCTCTCTTATTAAACAACTTCGGCTTTTTGTGAATTCCTAAAGAGAATTATGTGTAGATGTATTGTAAGACACTGCAGAGTAACCTGAGTAATAAGGCAACTGCAAAAGAGAAGGCTCCTCACTAACATGTTTTCATGATTAGGAAAATAATTCAGGTTTTTTAATTCTCGTGTTCATTCTTGGTCATATCTCATTGTAACAGAGGTAGTACTTAGCATTTTTTTTATGCTATATAATTTTTCAGTAGTTTGAATCTAACTTATAAATTATAAAAATTTCTACTATTATAGAGCTATAGACAGCATATTCCTCAAGGTTCTACTTTAAAAATGTCTCAGTTTCTGTAAGATTTGCATTGTGCCTCATTTAGCCTCATCCTAGAGTTATTCCTTATAGATGTATTTGATAGACTATATCCTCAGGATTATATTTTGGAGTGATTTGTTGCCTTTTTTCAAGATCATTAAATGGGACATACAGTTTTTTGTAAGTAAATATAAATTAATTTCTGAGAAAGCCCTCACAAGATGAGAATTTACCTTATGACAATTCAGCCTTGCCCTAATTAAGTTTTATTTGAATGGTTTTTATGTTGTTTCCTCTTTTCATTGGAAAAGTCTTTTTAGCTACTTCCATATTAGATTATCCTTTAGTTATAATCCCTACTGTTAATGGTATATATTTGTATTTCAGAAAATATAAGGAGTCTATATTCTATATTCTATATCCTGCTCACCATTCATTCCTACAGGAAATGATTTCATGCTGTAGTATAAAATCATAGTACTCAAACCCCCCATACCTCTCTCCTCCTCTTCCTTTTCATTTTATCTCCTGTTTCATTGGGAAAACTGAAGTCATCAGAAGAACAGTTTCATAGACTTTTACCGTATCTATCTACCTCCTACTGACTACTCAATAATCTGCTGTAGATGAACTGTCCTTCCTAAATTCATTCCTTCCACTGTAGACAAGCTCCTTTCCCGTCCCCGTCTTACTGCTACCTACATTGCAGTTTACTCAAGCAGTTTTTCATCTGTCTCCTGCATCGTGTTTCTTCCTATACTTTGAATCATTCCCATCCACATACAAGCATGCTGTTATTCTCTTATTTAAAAAAAATTCTAGTATTTCTGCTACTACCTTCCTTGCCATTTGTTCACTGACATATCTAAAACACATAAATGTCCAGCATACTGAAGTTTCTCAGTAACTATTTATCCAATAAATGATTGTGAGCATGGAGCATCCAGAGCAAGAACAAATTACTTCTTAAAAAAATCAAATTGTGCTTTTACTTACTGTCTTACTATCAGGATTAATTATATATTTAAAGATCTTTAGAGATTTGACCTTAGGAAAATTTTGGTTACACTTCATTCCCTCCTATTAAATGTAGAACATCTAAAATTTAAGAATGCTTATGTAATATAACAGGCTTTTTTTTTTCTAGTAGTTGTAAACATGTATTTTGGAGATTTTCTTTATTTTGCCAAAACTACCTGTGCTTTCTTAGTCATAGCAAGAGTATTTTAACATTTAATTATGTAAATGTAAGGTTCCATTGGGGTGAATTTTATTGCTTTTAATCAAATACCAGTGCAATTTTATATTGATATAGTTTCTTATATCACTCGATTTTTCTTATATATTACTCGTAATTTTTCATTTTATTTCTCAAAAACTGAGAATCTATTGTGCTAGGTACTGAGATCTTATGCATATAAGGCCAAGTCTTTGTGTTATAACATGACTACTGATGTCAAATCACATACAGTATGAGCCTTGCTCAAGGAGCTTTTCTATACCTATGGGACAGCTCAGTAGTAGAGTGCTTACCTAGCATGTGTGAGGCCCTGGGTTCAATCCCCAGCACCACAAAAATATATAATAATAAAAATGTTACTGGAATTTGGCAACCAAAAAAACTACTCACTTACATTCATACATATGTGCACACATTGAGTTTATCTTTTCTATATTGCTGTGAATCTGTAAACATAAAATTATTACATTAGTAAATATCAGTGAGAAATTTGCTTAATTAGGGCTGTTCAATATGATTATTATATTTGTAACCCTCAAATTATTTGCTTTATAACCCCGGAAGTTATTTGCTTTAAAAAATAATTGGCCACGAGTCTTCTTTAAATAGTCAGCCATGAGCTGGCTACAGTGGTGCTCACCTGTAATACCAATGCCTAAGGAGGCTGAGTGAGGCAGGAGGATCGAAAGTTCAAGGCCAGCCTCAGCAACTTAGTGAGTCCCTAAGCAACTTAGCAAGACCCTGTCTCAAAATAAAAAAATGAAAGAGTTGGGGATGTAAACCAGTAGTAAAGTACCCCTGGGTTCAGTCTCTAGTACCAATTATCATCATCTAGAACTATATAACTGTTGACAGCATCAGTATTGTATGCATAAAATAAATTTTATGGCAAAAAGATACTTTTTTATTCTCACATTATAGATATCTATCTTAATTTTAAATAAGAGAATTATTAAGCAATGACTTAAAAAGTATTTGAAGGGTATGGTTAAGTTGTTTCTTTTGTGGAAATCTATAGGAGAGAAGAGCACATTTATAATTCTGCAAAACTCAGATGTTTATATTTTATTACTTTTGTAACATAAGAAGTGACTATAAAAATTTAGTATGTCAGAAAGAACCTTAGGCTTATATAATACAAACCTAATTTTGGAAAATAGTGAAAACTTTGTTTTAATTTACCTGAAATACATTCCTGTTGACTTGTTTTACTAGAAATATTATAAAAGGGTTTTGTAAAGGCAGGGATTTTATTTTTAATAAATCTATTGGTTATCAAATTTTACTGGTGTTTGGATAATATCTAATTTACTTTGCTACAAAGTAGTTTTTAATAAAACTATGAAAAGTTTTTGTAAAATCTACTTTTGAGAGTTTATTATATTCAAGGCATTGCATTTAGTATTTTACTTCCACTATTTAACTTGATTCTTAAAATTTGAAGGAGACGTTATCTTTCCTCCTAGAAACTATGTAATTTATCTTAGATATTGCAGTTAATAAGCAGGAGAACCTGAATTGAACCTTTATTCCCATCTTAAACATTCATTGTCAAAAATAAGAAATAGATGGTTATTGCATCATATTTCAACTTCTGTGTATTTGAAAGAAAAAAAAATGGGAAAAGCAAAGGAAATATTCCTCCTAAAAAGTCCTAAATCCATCCATCCTTCCTTCCTTCCTTCCTTCCTTCCATCCTTCCTTCCTTCCTTCCTCCCTCCCTCCCTTCCTCTCTCTCTTTCTTTTCCTTTCTTTCTCTCTTTCTGTCTTTTCTCTCACTCGCTCGCTCTTTTTCTCTCCCTTCCTTCCTTCCTTCCTTCCTTCCTTCCTTCCTTCCTTCCTTCCTTCCTTCCTTCCTTCCTCTTTGTCTCTCTCTTTCTCTCTCTCTCTCTCTCTCTCTCTCTCTCTTCCTTTCTTTCTTTTTTTCATCTTTTGAAGATCTCCTGAAATATTTTGAAAATACTGATATTAGGACCTCACCTCCAGCAACTCTGGTTTAATTGTTTTGAAGTAGAGCCCTGCACACAAGTTGAGCCTCCCAAAGGACACTACTATCTAGTAGTTGGTTGCCATCATTACAGCTCTTGTGTGTTCTTTTACCTGGCCTTCTTTTGGTGCTTTCTGGTTTGAGTCTGTTCTCATGCTCTAACATTTTAGTTAGCTTGTCTTGGGTTGTATTATTATTATTATTGTTATTATTATTATTATTATTACCCTGATAATCCTCTAAAAATTCCTTGCAGCTTGCTCCATTTCCAACTAGCAGGTTTCCATTTCCTTAGCTCAGTTGGTTAAATCAGAATTTTGAGGGGTAGGATCCAGAATCTTAATTTTAGAAATCTTTTAAGTGATTCTGATCATCTGTCAGATTTAGGAATAGAAGCTTCAGTTCCTTTCCCCAGGAATCATAGTAACCCTTTTTACATAAAGACAGACATAATTCACTTCTGATCATACCCATTAGTAGCATATTAAAGTAACTATAAATTAATGAAGGCGGTGATAAAGAAACAATCTAGCATATTTTTCCTTATAATATTTAGGTAGAATAGTAGGACATTATGTTTAATTACAACAAGTACAATAAAAATGAACACAACTCCAAATCTACTTTTGTTACTAGGGAAGAAAAAAACTGTTAGAATTGTTTTCTTCATAATATTTTACTTAATTTTTCCTAGTCCCTAAAAGAAAGGGAAAGAAGAGGCATGGTCAAATAGAAGTATGGCGTATTACTATACAGTAGTCTTCAGCAAATGAGAAATGTAATTAAATTAGTCTTTAGCATAGAATGAAATGTTTTTCTTACATTTTCCCCCTTTAAACCTCAGTTCAATTCAGAGGAAATTTTCTGATGCTAATTTGAACTACCTACCTTCAGAAAGAATTTGAGAGGGTGATGCTATGGGAACTTTAGTTGTTGGTATTTGGAAGTGACTCCTTTATATAAGAGAAATTACATTTAAATGCTATGGTTAACTTTCTTGGTTATCTTTTTTAAAAATTATGTTACATAATAAGATAATTTGGGTGAACTAATACTCTATAGATGCCTAAAATTTTGATTGCTTTAACAGTACTAATTAAAAACATGTTTGCATTGGAAAGTCTGGATTTCTTTAAGAATAATTTATAGCATGCAACATGTAATATTTCTTTCCTTTCCAACTGCTTTCTATTATATGCTTAGGGTTTAGATCGCTCCAATTCCTGGGTTAACACTGGTGGTCCAAAAGCTGCCCCATGGGGATCCAACCCCAGTCCAAGTGCAGAATCAACACAGGTGGTGTTTACATTAGAGGTTTCTTTATTGGCTGCTGATGTTTCCCTTTAGAACATTACTTTTTAGTACATACTATGATTTCAGTGGCTTGCTTTTTTTTTAATCATTTAAGTGTGTATTTTTGTTTACTTAGCACATTTCCAACTACTATGCATGAATACCACCAATAGCACCAGTAATGCTTTCCTTTCCTATTTCCTGTCTCCTCTCCTTCCTTCTATACTCCCTGTCAATACTTCAGTGCCTGCTGCTTATGCAATTGATGGCTTTTATAACAGTTTCTACTTTGGGGGTTGCACATCTTCAGTTAGAATTTTAAATATTTTTGTGGGAAAACCCAACAGTTTTCCTATTGGTTTTGGTTTAAAGAGTAACTATTATTATATCATTTTTCATTTAGTCTTCACTGTCTTATCTTTTTTTTCACAATCACTGAATAGAAAGATGGGTAGTAAGTTTAAATTAAATGTGAACAATGTATTATCCCCTGCTATAAGATTAAATGACAGAAGCAAAAAATCATTTTAATTTGTATTGTGTTGCAAAGTATGAAATGTTATAATTTTGTTGAATGAGGTTTTGCTTACTTAAGACTAGTTGCTTGATAGCTAATACCTGCATGATACCTCAAAATATACTTCTCACCTGTGTGTTGGCTTTGGAGGAAAGTCTCTTATTCTTAAAAAAAAATTTTAATTCTATTTAATATTATAAATGATTTATATATGCTATACTACATGATATATTTAAGTGATGGCTTTTGATAATAGTGAAAAATGAAAGAAATTATTCCAAACTTTTAATTTTGTTTATTGAATACAAAATTCTTGGTTTCTTTTTTGGTCAGAAACCAGTTGAGAAGTATGTTTTTACTTTTTATATATTTTTACTAGATATGTGCATGTATAGAGATCGTACAGATAAAAAGTTTCATTCTTTGCAGCACTCTAAATGATAATCATTAAAATATGCATCTTTTTACAAATTAAAAATATATGGAAGCCATTTTGATACTTCTCATACATTGTTATTAAAATAGTTTAAAGTAATATAAATGAGATGAGTAATAAAATAGATAATTATTGAAACCATAGTCAAACTCTGTTTTTAAATTGTGCATAATCCTTAAGCTGCAAAGTCATCCACTGCAATGTTAATGTTATCTGGTCATTCATTCATCTTCACTCCATAGGCTATGGATCGAAGTTGTAATCGTATGTCTTCGCACACAGAGACGTCAAGTTTCTTACAAACATTAACGGGACGCTTACCAACTAAAAAGGTAGATTCATATGAAGACAAATTATAGAGGGGGAATATAATTTCAACAATTATATAGATGCAAAATTTCTTTATATAATCAATAAGATATTAAAACAATGACATCATGTTTAAAAATACATCTAGGCAAGCACTGCTTGTCTGATGCCTTTAACCAGTACTTCTCCAGTGTGAGTTCTTTTATTTAAAGATAATGTTTCATTTGGGGGATTGATTGTTTAATTTAGAGTTTAGTTAATTCAAATTTGATCATCAAATTTTAGTACCAAAAAATGTGTCAACTCTTAATTCTGTTTCTGTAACTGCTTCTGTTTTGTGTTTTAAATCTCCAGGGAAAGGAAGATGAGTTAGAAAAATTTTCACTCTTAGTAAGATATGTTGATTTGCTTCCCTTCTGCACAGTTTTGTTAGTCCTTTTTCATATTAATATACACTACTTTGCAAATGCTTTGTATGCATATCCATTATAAGGCAGGAATTTTCTGTGATTTCAGAAAAAAGATTTTAAACACTTGAAAACTTGAAAATTAATGACATAGCAAAGTTTAAAAATTTGAAGGTGTGTCCTAAATTGTACCAGCAAAGTTCATGAGTGTATTTGTGTACGTTAAAATATGTATTTCAGGAACAAACAAGATCTTATTTGTAACTGTTGAGTTTTTGGTCCAGTTTCTGTTTGCAGGTACAATTTAGGGGGCTAGTTCTCAGCTTTCTTTTTAAAATTACATTTTACTCCAAGATAACATGTAATTTTTTCAGCTGTTCAACATGCCACTGTCTTACATGCATAAATAGCCGTTTCGTTAATGGGTGTCTTCACTGCATCATTGAATGGTTCACATGCCTTATTTTGCTTATTCTCATTATATCTTCATTTGTATCTGCATTATTATTTGGTTTATGTTATCGCAGATTTAACTTTGATAATAACTTTGGATTTACTTCTGGATAGCTTTTTCACGAGGAGCTGGCTTTGCAATGGGTTGTTTGCAGTGGCAGTGTTCGGGAATCAGCTTTGCAACAAGCCTGGTTCTTTTTTGAGTTAATGGTGAGCAAACTAAACACATCCCTTAATATTTTTCCCTTGGTGAACAATTTTGTGTTAGCTCATTTTTTATCTTAGAAGTATTTTTCTATTGCATATCTTATGGTCTTATACATCCTTTTAAGACAAAAATTACATGTACTACATTTCTGAATAAACACTGTGACACTTGGCACATTTGAGGTGAAATTGTAAAGAATAAGGTTCATTCGAACTCCTTTTTCAGGGATAGTTGCAGAAGCTAGCAGTCTGTTTTTAGGAAGCTTGTACTGTATTCTCTCCTAGTCTGAATGTATAGGTGTATAATGGCAGTGCTATAGATTTTATACCATACAGAGGTAAAATTGAGCATTGTAGAAGTTTATTGCCATTATTATAGCTAGAAACTCTTAGAGAAAAGCCAATTACAGCCAGTAAACAAACATCATTATCTTTTGCTTAATTTGATAAATGGTATTAAAAGCAAATAAATGAACTAGTATTTTAATAAATGAATACAGTAATAGGAAAACACATATACATATGTACTCATACAAAATTTTTTAAAAAATTCTTCAGGTGGGTACAATATACTCGCATATTACCAAGATACAGAAAAGTTTAAGTAACTTAATGTAAGTATATACAGCTTAGAGGTAGCAGAACTATGATTTAAACCCCAGCATGCTGGCACTAAGAACCTTCTTCTTTCTCTTTAACTCTATAAAACTGAAACCACTGAAATTTTTCTTTCAAAAAATAAGTATGTAAAAAATAAATAAGAAACAAAACCACAACAAAGGGAGAAAGAAAAAGAAAAGGTAGGGGGAGGAGAATGAGGGATGAAGAAAGGAAAGGGGGAAGGAAGGCAGTAAAGAGACCATTTATCAGTGACAGAAAACTCTTTTTTTCCCATAGAAGATAAGCAGCAAATTTATAATTCATATGCTTTCTTTGTAATATAAAAATTATAAATTTGACCTTTTTTAAAAAAAACTTACGTGCATGTTCATATTTCTTAAATATACATCAAAAGACCACAGTTTAAGACTTAGTTATGTTGAATACTAACTGTCAGACTTGAGCTTCAGTTTCCTTGAATTTAAAGTTTAAGCATTGTAATAAAGAATCTGTCTTTAGCATTCTGTGAACTTAAATCACTGTTCATTTTTATCTAATATTTTATTATTAATATTTAGTCATTAAATGTGTATGTATTTCTACCATGTGCCATTTTACAGTAGATGCTGAAAACACTACAGTGAAGACAGGACCTTTAACCTTTCAAAGCTTAGAATTTGGGGATATGGAATGGCAAAGTTAATTCAAAATTTTCTGACTGGGCATATAGTTCAGGGCTGGGAATATAGCTCATGGGTTGAGGATATAGCTCAGTTGGTAGAGTGCTTGCCTCACATGCACAAGGCCCTGGGTTCAATCCCTAGCACCACCAAAAAATAAAAAATAACAAAATTTAAAAATTTAAAAAAATTCTTATAGGGTACTTTTTCCCTTGCTATACACTGAATGTTTTTCCCATTGAAAGTCAAAATAATTTTATGAAGGTAGTACAGTGATTGACTTGTATTATGTTTGATATTTCTTTGACACACACACAATATTATAGGGAACTTTTTCAAAATATTTGAAGAACTAAAAATATTTTAGCCACTGTTTAAATTACATGGTATATTGAAAGAGTAGCCCATTTGGAGTCATTGAAACTGTTGTTATAAGAAATTAAGCAAATGGATTTTATCTTTTTTCAGGTAAAAAGTATGGTGCACCATTTATACTTTAATGATAAACTTGATGCTCCAAGGAAAAGTCGATTTCCAGAACGTTTCATGGATGACATTGCTGCTCTTGTCAGCACAATTGCTAGTGATATAGTTTCCCGATTTCAGAAGGTAGAGATAACTTTTTTCCACTTATCTCTCTTTCAAGCTGAGATTGAACTATCATGCTTTAATTTGTTTTGCTTTATATTCTTTTTCCTAGGATGCAGAAATGGTTGAGAGACTCAATATAAGCCTTGCTTTCTTTCTCAATGATCTGTTGTCTGTTATGGACAGAGGATTTGTCTTTAGCCTTATAAAGGCCTGCTATAAACAGGTAATATATAATTAATAATAATTAGTCATCAAGTAATTTAAATACTATTAACTCTTTCCAGAGCTGAAGCTTCAAGAGCACATTCATTTACTGGTATTAAAACAAAAAGGTAGCACAAACTAACATATTGTTATTACTAAGGCAAAAGTACATTTGTTTTATCAGGGCACAAGCACTTTGGCATGTTTTCTCATGACTCTTTAATTCCCCTTCTGGAGCAGATAGCCAGATGGGTAGTAATGAAAAGCAGCCTCAAGATACCAGGCAGGGGCAGCATTTATACAGAATGAACAGCTAACTGAACTGATTGTGTCTTGATTTTCCTGTGTATTTCTCCTGCTCTGTATTCCTTGACCTTACAGAGTTTGGCATCATGGACAGATGTCTGCTGAAGTCCACAATGTCATTCATTATCTTTGTTTTACTTAAAGCATCCTGGACTTCTTCCACAACAGCTGATTTTATTTTAAAATCTTTATCAACTGATCAATGAAACTGCCTTTTAGGAAACATTAGTTATTGGTCCTGATGGGGCACTTGATTGTATGCCATATCAAGAAGTAACTTTTAAAGGAACTTTAAAAATTGTATGGATCTCTGGGTCCCATCCCAGAATTATTGAGGAGTTTTAATCCTAGTTGGAGATCCAGGGTAGCGTGAGACATGGTGCTTATGAATTGCTTCCCACATAGTCCTCAGGTGAGTTTTGGGGAACTACTGGTTAAGAATTCTATTTGCAAATATGATATTTAAAATTCTGAAGACCTCTTTTATTGGATGTCTTTATTGTTTATTTCTTTTAATAGAGAGTTAAGTTTGCCTGGGCACTGACCCACTTGCAAATATTTGCTAAACTTCATACTTTTGTTTTATTTATCCCCCTGGAATTTTATGTTCTATTGCAACCAAAATTCAGCCTGTCTTATTCTTGAAGTATAAACCCCCGTACCTGCCAAACATTGAGCTTGACCCTAGGGATACTAAAACTTTTAAGTGAGTTTATTATCTTCTCCTCAAATAGCTTATGATGTAGCTTGGAAAATAGATAATTTTAAATATAAATACTATAAGTATAGGTGAATACAAGGTGCTATAAAAAGAATGGATAGTTTATTTTAGTAAGTGATAATAAGTTATTTTGGTGGTGTATTTTTCCTTCACAAAGTAGATTTTCAAGAAGTAGAAGTATTAATGCTAAAGGTAGCAATGTTACTTTTAGGTTAGTGAAATGGATTTATACAGTAAATCTTGTAGTTTCAAATTTTTAGTTTTAGTAGTAACTCTGGAAAAAGCTGGTATTGTTATTAAAATTATAAAACCCAAGATTGCTCACTACTATTCTTTGATTCTTTTATCTGTCACTTTCATATCACTATTAGATAAATAACCTATTGATTAATGTTATCTTATTTACAAAATGCTTTCAAGGTGTCTTCAAAGCTTTATTCACTATCAAATCCAAGTGTCCTGGTGTCTTTGAGGTTGGATTTTCTACGAATCATCTGCAGCCATGAGCACTATGTTACATTAAACTTACCCTGCAGCTTACTTACTCCACCTGCATCTCCATCACCTTCAGTTTCTTCTGCAACATCCCAGGTATGCAAAGTGTATAAACATGCATATAAAGTCTATCTTTGTGAAAAAGGTTTTTAAACAATGGAAAAATTGTACTTGTTGAGTAATGGCTATATGATAGACTCAGTTTCAAGTTATGAGTGTTAACTCATTTAATCCTTAGAATAGCTCTAGGACGTAAGTTCTATTGTTATCCCTGTCTTACAGTTGAGAAAATGGAAACAAAGTTTACTAAGTAAAAAATGGCAGCTTTGAACCAAGAATTTATTCTAGAGTCTTAACCACTAATTTGTGGGTACATGATGAATATTAAGGAAGAGGAATGAAAGGAAGGGGAATGAAGCATAATTGAACAGAGAAAGAAATCAAATTGCAATGTAGGCCTGCCAGGCCCCACCTTACTTTTATTCAGAAAATCCAAAGGAAATTAGATGAACATCTTTAGTTTTCAGTGGGTAGTACTCGATTTAAACAACTAGCAGTTTCTCTAAAGATAAAAAAGGGTTATTGTAATAATTAATATGTATGTACTCTCATGTAGGTTGAAATTAAGGAATTTTGTAGTTTTAGTACTAAGGAAGACAGGATTTTCCTCCCTCCTGGCAAAGCCACTGTTTCTGCTATATTAAACCTGACCTAACCAAGCTACTTCCTTAAGCTCTTGATGTCTAAAAGTCAAAGCAGAACTTAATTCTGTTTTCAAGATATTAGATTCTCAAATGGAATTTGATGAAAAAACATATTCAAACTTCACTTAGAAAGACAGAGAGCACCCACAGCTTTTCACTTTATTTTTGAAAAAAATGTGGATCAATTTGTTGGCACTTTTATACCTGGTTAGCACATCATTCCTATTATGAATCAGAATGATCTTTTACTTTTTTTCCCTATCTTCTGCCAAAGATGTGGCTACACTATAGGTGCAGTTTCTAAAACCTTTAATGAAACACATTTGTTTATATCTGGTTCCTTACTGAACATCTCATTTAAACAGGAAATTCTCATAGCATTTCTTCTTTTCTTGTTATCTTCTTGTCCACTTTCTCATCTAACTACATTCTTTTCAAACTTTAATAAATAACAGAGACATCCTCTTTTGAGGGGGAACCTGAAAGAATTTTGTATACTTATTGGGAGATGATTTCCCTATAGAGATATCTGAAATCTATTGTTCTTCTTTAAAACTCTTCATGTGTGGTTCTGAATATGGAATGTATCTTGGGGGAATGCTATTTCGCATCAGTGAAACTTTAAGAAACTCAGTAAGTAGACAAAGAGATAGTAATTCTAGATCTAATATGTTCTCTGAAAAATAACTATTGGTATTTGGAATTTCTCTAGAGACCAATACTGTTGACTAGAAATATTTCTCTTATACTGTGGGATGAGTACATACTCTAACATTTGCCTTTTCCCCCCTTGAGAGTATGATATTGAAATGTTAGGTGATAAGAGAATGAAGAAAAAAACAAATGGAAGATTTTCTGTGTGAGAGAAGGGAAATTAATTAAATTTTCTTTTTTTTTATTTTGGTCCATTGTACACAAATGGAGTACAACTATCGTTTTTCTGGTTGTACACAAAGTAGAATCATACAATTTGCGTGTTCATACATATATGTAGGGAAATGATGTTTGTCTCATTCTATTATCTTTCCTTCCCCGCCCCCTCTTCTATTAATCAGTGTCAGTAACAAAATAATTAAATGAGTAAAATAGTTTGATTATGGTCTTCCATACCAAAAGTAAGAGCAGTTTCTTTCGCTGATGTTAATAATAGTAATATAAAATAAGCTATCCCAGGTAAGGTTTATCTCATTTTTAATAATGCTAGCATTTCCTTTGTTGTAATGCCCCCATTGTAGGATGTTTGTTGCACAGCTGTTATACTTTCGTTCTACCTTACTCCCCAACAGAGTTCTGGATTTTCCACAAATGTACAAGACCAGAAGATTGCAAATATGTTTGAATTGTCTGTGCCTTTCCGCCAGCAGCATTATTTGGCAGGCCTTGTGTTAACAGAGCTGGCCATTATTTTAGACCCTGATGCTGAAGGGTGAGTAAACCAGTTTGTGCCTTGTAGAATGGAGAGTGGGATAGAAGCATCCCACTTACACTGCTTAAGAATCAAAAGAATACTATTTTCCACTCTTTCTCTACTTTTCTATTCACCAAGTTCCATATGCATGTAATTTCTGTATTTCCTCAATTTTAAGGAAGGTGCTTCTTTTTTCATGTTTTGTTGTCTCTGAATTTGATATTTTTCTTAAAACTGGTAGTGTACCATGGTTTATTTTGTACCATTCTTTTTCTTTTTTAATTGCACATAAAATAAATTGTGCATATTAGTAGATAGACTAAAATATAGTAGGCGCTTTTCATTTAAGGAAAATAGACTAGTTTCTTGTGTTATTCCTTGTGAAGAAAATTTATCATTTGCTGTTCTGTGTATTTATTTCAAAAATTACACTATAAACAAATCTTCTTGGCTTTCAAAGCTTCCAATGTTGTGTGTACTTTTAGATTTTTGGAAATTGAAAAGAAAGGATACTGTTTGATTACTTCAATTTATTGAAATAGCTTGATGAGGCCTGGGGATGTAGCTCAGTGACTGAGCACTTGCCTAGCGAGTGTGAAGTGGGGGGTCCTGGGTTCAACCAACAGCAAAGAAAGGAAAGGAGGAAGGAAGCACAAACAAGGGAGGAAGGAAGTTAGTTTGTGGACTGGTATCCTTTATGGGCAATGTGCATCTTAATATCTGCTCTCAGGAATCTGTGTGGGAGCCTGGCACAGTGGTGCACATCTATAGGCCCAACAGTATGTCTCTTATTTAAAAAACGAAAAACAAAAAACTGACCATAATTAATTTGATTAGTGGATTTGTTTTTTTGTTTTTTTCAGTACTGGGGATTGACTGACGGGATTGAAAGCAGGGACTTGCAAATGTTAGGCAATCTCCTACCCCTGAGCCCCAGCTCTTCTGTTTGCTTTTATTAGTGTATTATAGTTGTACATAATGGGTTAATTTTGATTTATTTATAAATGCATATAACATAATCTGTTCCATTTCAATCCCCAGTACTTCCCCTTTTTCTTCTTTCCTCCCTCCCCTGACTTCTTTCTTCTACTCTATTGATCTTTCTTCTATTTGTTCTATTCTTTCTTTATTTGGTTCAATTAAAATTTTTTTCTGATAAAATAATCATTAATTTTATAGTGCAGTTTAACCTCATATTAAAGTTCCAGAAAACAAGATGTACCATTAAACAGGTTTCACTAGGGTTTTTTGATTATTTGAGGAGCAAATGAAAGAGGATGTTTATAAAGTTCTTAGCAATACATCCTGGGCATAGTCAGTACTCAAAAATATTTTAAAGGCCAGATCTTCTGTACATATGTTTTTAAGTAGTGGTTTAATAATGGCAACCTCTTATGTTTATTTTTGAAAATAATTTTTACATTGCATTCTGTAGGATTCTAAAGAGGTGTTTAATGGGTTTCTGTGTAGGGTGGGGTGACATGTGTGCAGACTTTGGAATGTGGAAAGGGCAAACTAAGTGGATCAAACTCTGGACTTCCCACTCCTGCTTGCTACCACTTTCATATTTGGCATTTAACAAATGAATGTGATGTCATTCAGAAAAAAAATAAAAGGATCCACTGTTTGGGAAAAAAACTGCTTTGAAAACAATTTGAACACACTAGCTTCCTTTAATAACTCGTATATTTCATTTGAACTTTTGTTTTCAGTATTTTTACTTAATATATCAGGATATTTTTTGGGTGCAAGAAATAGAAAATTCTTCTTCAAACTGGCTTTATTTAATTAAAAAATGAAATGTATTATTTCATATTTGGAAGAAAGATAGGGTTTTTAGTACAGTTCAGTCATTAGCCCAATCATGTCATTGTGGTTCTGGTTCTTTCCCTCTTACCGCTGCTGAAAGCATCAGCTGTATTTCTCAAAATTGCTAGATGGTCGTGACTGGCAGTTAAGATTAAACGCTTCATTTTAGTGTCTCACAAGAGAGAAGGGAAAACCCTCTTTATAAGCTTGAATGTAAGCCTTTCCTTTGCACTGATTTGGTTCACCTGTCTATCCCTTACTGCCATGGTCACCAGAGTTATACAGGTTTCTGAGTGAATTAGATTAGTTCTGCTTAACATGATCTGTAGATTCAGTGGTATGTCTGCTACAGGATACCAGATGAGGAGCTGGTACCTAAATGTAAGTCAGCTTTGTCTCAAAATACAATTTTGGGTTCATAGAACTTTTGTTACCATTATTGTTGTGAGACCTACTCAATTAAGGAAGCAATGAGTTGATTGCTCTTCTCAAATTGTCACAAAACAGCTTACCAAATGGCTGTTTTAAGTAGCAGGGCTGGTCTAATCAGGTCTCCTCCTGAAACTGGAGATGGAGTCAGCTTGTCCTGAGCAATAGGGGAAGAATATAGACATGAACAAAATTTTAGTTCAAGGAGGAATAAAGGTAAGGAGAACACAGGTCATACAGGAGCTCAGTGGTGTGTGCTATAAAGAATGGAGCATTTTAGCATCAGATATTTCTCCAGTCAGGTTTCTTTTCCACATCCAGAATCAATTCTTCAGCATAGGTTTATGTAAACACAAAACTGATGAAAGAATTCTTTACTGCTCTTTTGCCTCTTCAAGCTAGACTTTCTACACTAGACTTTAACCCTTAGAAAGATTTTCTGTAAAGCCCCAAAAGTAATGATAGTTGTGTTCACAACCACCTTTTCTTGTGAATTCATTTAAACAAGATATTGGAAGAGCTTGAAATAGTAATGTGCTAGATTATAACCTTGACTTTTACTCCTGTTTGTCTCTTCTTTTTCCTACTCTTTCCTCTATCTAATCCATTAGCAAATTTAATAGGTTCTACCTCCAAAATATATGTCAAGTTCAGCCACTTTTTTGAATCTTCACTGCTATTTTCCTGATTATACTTCCTTAAAATTGTTTTTTTACACAGCTGTCTTAATGGTATTTTGAAAATCGGAATCAGATTATGACACTACATTGCTTACCTATTCAGTGTGTGTATGTATTTTAAATGGTACTTAGAATAAAATCAAACATTTAATTGTAATTCTCAAAGCCCTATATACCTGGCTATTGTCTACTCCCACTAGTCTCTTCCCTCCTCTCATATTAAGAGCTAACCGTTCTGATTGTTTCCCAAATGTGCCTAGCTCATTTCCACCTTAGGGCCTTTGCACTTACAGTTTTCTCTGCCTGAAGCAATATTCAAGTGGCCCTAGGATCTCCACATACCCATTTTTTCCTGTAATTCTTCAGCTCTCCATTCAAAACATCTCAGTGAGGTTTTTATTGACTATTCAATCTAAATTATAGCCATGCTGCCCTTACCACAATCATTCTTTAACCATATAACCCTGTTTTATTTTCTATAAAACATTTATCTGATATTTCCTTTTTTCTTAGTGTGTCTCCTTTCATTAGAATGTGAGCTCAGAAACCTGTAATCCCATCCACTCAGGAAGCTGACGCAGGAGGATCACAAGTTCTAGACCAGCCTCGGCAAGGACTGGAGATGTAGCTCAGTGGTAAAGCCCCCCTGGGTTCAATCACCAATATATATATATATATATAAAAAGAGCTCAGGAAAGCACAAGAGCAAGCATCTAGTCCTTTTTATTCAATGCTGTGCCTCAGAACTATGTCTAGCACAAAGTTGACATTCAGTATCTATATGTTAATCAGTGAATCAGTGATTGTGAGGGACATCTCCTCTCTTAAATTTTACATTCTTGAAAGGTATAGAGATGATATGCAGCATATATTGTCTTAGATCCTTGAGAGGAATCTTTGTACTCTGTGTGCTCTCTAAGTAATCAAAAAGAATTCCTTGAGTGGCAGTAATATGTTCTATAATTGACCAAAGATTTGCTCTTTAGAAATTTTCATATAAGCCGGGCATGGTGGCGCACGCCTGTAATCCAAGCTACTTGGAAGGCTGAGTCAGGAGGATCGGGAGTTCAAAGCCAGCCTCAGCAACTTAGCGAGGCCCTAAGCAACTCAGTGAGACCCTGTCTCTAAATAAAATACAAAATAGGGCTGGGGATGTGGCTCAGTGGTGGAGTGCCCCTGAGTTCAATACCTGGTTCAAAAAAAAAAAAAAAAAGAAACTTTCATATAGTTAAAAAATTAAGACTGAAATATACTATGGGCTGGGGAAATAGCTCAGTTGGTAGAGTGTATGCCTTGCATGCACAAGACCCTGGGTTAGATCCCCAGCACCACATACACATACACACACACACACACACACACACACACAGAATATACTATGATTAAATGGTAATTTTATAGTACATAGTTCTTTAGAAATTAGAGGACTTAGACTTTTATTATACCATTTGTATGGTTATTGTTGTTACTGTTATTTTCATGTCTGTTTCTTTCTGGCTAAAGTGAACTCCTTAAAAATAAGGACAATATCTTAAACATCTAGAATAGAATATTACAGATCTCACCTAAATATATATTTAGTAGTTAAATGTGACTGTGACTGAGTTATATAATCCTAGGGAAAAGTTTCAAGAAAACAGAGGGGTAGAATTAGGCAGGTTGAAGTCTGGGGCTGATAGCTGCTGAGAGATGAGGAATGTCTGTCCAGGTTTGAGAATCATTAGTGGTGACACAGTAAGTAAAAGGGGAGAAAAGAAAGCAAATGTTCAGAATCTGAGCCTTAAGATTGGTTGATGGGGAATATAAGGAAGGATGGGAACTATCCGAAAAAATACTGAGAAAAGAAAATATAAGGTGATAAGATGTCAGGTAGAGAACTGGAGAATGTGAACTGAGATATATCAATTAGATGTGGTTCTTGACAGTGTTTAAAACTATATTTTCTATAGCCGGGCATCTGTGGACTACATAATCCTTTAGAAACAGGAAGTCATTTATTTTTGGTAAATGTGAAAAGATCTGATTTGATGAAATACAGTTTAAAGCTACTTAAAATTTACTTTTTGAAAAAAATGTACTATAAGTGCTCTTAAATTTTTTAAATTTTCAAATGTACTAATGAGGAATAATATCAAAATGTTCGGTTTTACTTCTTAGTGAATTTGTATGGTAATTCCTTTTTCCCCAGTTCTTAATTTATACATTTTTATACTTTTATATGTTTTTATTTATTTTAAAAGGGAATACATGCACATAAATGGCAAAGTTAAGAAATGAACAAAATTGATTTAGTACCATTACTTACTGTTTGTTTTAAAGATATTAACTAATCTCTGTGACCTTACTATATCTTCTTCTTCATCTCTTCTTTTTAAATAGACTGTTTGGATTGCATAAGAAAGTCATCAATATGGTACACAATTTACTATCCAGTCATGACTCTGACCCACGGTACTCTGACCCCCAGACAAAGGCTCGAGTTGCCATGTTGTATCTACCTCTGATTGGTATTATCATGGAAACTGTACCACAGCTGTATGATTTTACAGGTACTTAATATGATTAAGGCAAATTTTAAAGCTTAGTGTCAAAAAGTGTTAGACAATATCTTAAAGATGATTTTATTTTAGGAAAACAAATATAAAGAAGTGTACACTGATTAATATTTAACCACATTGCTGAAAAACTTTTGACTGTGTAAGGGAATTCACTATAAAATCCATGTAAGTAGTTTATATGATGAAATTAAAAATAACAGTTTTGTAGCTATGCATACCTGCCTTTTAGGAAATATGTTTGTTTTGTGTGTGTACTGTACATCTTTGAAAAAAAAATACAAGGAAAGCTGACTTGTTCTACTACCCTCAGAGTCAACTTTATTCATATATGTACATAATTGAAATTAATATTCACCTGTGTTTCAAGAATTATGCTTATTATTAGCACTGGGTTAATAAGTTGAAGTTAAGTTGCTTCTTAACTAGAACCCACAGGCTTTGTTCCTCTTGCTTTAAATATTCACAGTTTTACTTAAATTAGATTTTACTTAAATGTAGAATTTTGGTTGCAACAATATTTTCTGTATGGCAAGTGAAGAAATTTTAACTAACAATTAGCCTTATAAAGTATATCCAGTTTAATAAAACCAAAAACATTTCCCGAATACCTGATATGTATTAAGAACTTAATGTGGGGCTGGGGTGTGGCTCAGTGGTAAAGTGCTTACCTGGCATGTGTGAGGCACTGGGTTCAATTCTCAGAACCACATATAAATAAGTAAATAAAATAAAGATCCATCAACAACTTTAAAAAAAAAAAAAGAACTTAATGTGGTGCTATTAGAAAGATAACTAACCTTTAAGGGACTAGTAGTTGAGTATAGTCTTCCCAGTATTTTGATCACCAAAATGAATTTCCTTACCTGAAGGTTAAAATGTTTATTTTATTTTTCTTAACTAGGAAGTTAAAGTTCTCCACAAGTGACAAATTATTACTGTAGAAATGAATTTAATGTTTAAAATATTTTTGAAAAGTAAATTTAATGATCAATATTACTTGGCTGTTGAACAATGCAGGTTTGAACTGTCTGGGGTCACCTTTAGGCAGTTTTTTTTTATTTTTTTTATTTTTATTTTTTTTAGATTTGCAGTCATATGAAAAAACAGACCACATAATGTAGAAAAGTTGGAAAAAGTGAGAAAAAGTCAGTTGTGTCATGAATGCATAAAATATATGTAGACTATTTTGTCAGTTATTACCATAAAATATTCACAAATCTATTATAAAACATTGTAATTTATCAAAATTTACAGACTATACATGATGCCATTCACATTTGAGAGAAGTGTAAACAAATGTAAAAGATGAATTATTAAATCATAACTGCACAAAGTTAACTGTAGTACATACTAGACTACTGTTGTAATTGTATAGCTACCTCCTGTTGCTGTTGTAGTGAATTCAAGTGTGATGAGTATTTGCTGAAAATGCTGTATGACGATAATCATCCCTGTTGTGAGCAGTTGGCCTGGCCAGTAAATTATGTATCTCAGTAAAATATGATCTTTCATGGTTCTTGCCTATTTTTCACTGTATATAATACAGATAACCAACTGTTTATGTTATTGGTGAGGTTTCGAGTCAACAGCAAGCTATTGGAAGTTAAGCTGTTGAAGAGTCAGAATTTACATTTATAAATGCTATATGTGGATTTTACATTGTGGAGGGGTCAGCAATCTTTAACCCCTGCATTGTACAGGAATCAACTGTATATGTTAAAAGTATTTTCAGAATGCTTGAAGATAGGGTAAAGGAATTGTGTCTTCAATAACTGTTAATTGAGTTAAACAGTTTTGTTCCTATTTTTTCCTTTTAGAAACTCATAATCAACGAGGAAGACCAATTTGTATAGCAACTGATGATTATGAAAGTGAGAGTGGAAGCATGATAAGCCAAACAGTTGCCATGGCAATTGCAGGAACATCAGTCCCTCAGTTAACAAGACCTGGCAGTTTTCTCCTCACATCAACGGTAAAGTAGTCCTCCTACAGAAATTCTTTTTTTTCTGGAAAATATTTTCGAGGATGTGCCCTTAAAAAATAAAGATTATTATATTAGCTCATGCAAAAATGCTCAGCTTAATTTATTGAATGAAAACATTAAAACTGTCAGAATATCTGTATTGTTTTAAAAACTATTATGTCAAGGTTTATAGGATAAAGCTGTTTTTGTCATTTAGAATTATTGAAAATTGCCCTATTTTGTATAGCTCATTTTCTTTTTCTTTTTAAATTTTTAATTTCTTTTGTTCTTTTTTGTTTTGTTTTGTTTTGTTTTGTTTTAGTTCATTGCACACAAATGGAGTACAACTATCATTTTCTGATTGTACACAAAGTAGAATCATACAATTTGCCCATTCATACATATACATAGGCTAAAGATGTTTGTCTCATTCTATTATCTTTCCTTCCCCACTCCCTCCCCACCCCTCAGTTTCCTCTATACAATCCATCCCTTCTCCATTCTTCCCATACCTCCCCCACACCCACTATGTGTCATCAACCATTTATAAGAGAAGTCATTCAGCCTTTGGTTTTTTGGGATTGGCCAATCTCACTTAACATGATACTCTCCAACTCCATCCATTTACCTGCAAATGTCATAATTTTATTATGCTTTATGGCTGAATAATATTCCATTATGTATATATACCACAGTTTCTTTATCCATTCATCTATTGAAGAGTATCATCTATTATCAAGAATACAAGCAACAATAGGTGTTGGCGAGGATGTGGGGAAAAAGGTACTCTCATACATTGCTGGTGGGGTTGCAAATTAGTGCAGCCACTCTGGAAAGTGGTGTGGAGATTCCTCAGAAAACTTGGAATGGATCCACCATTTGACCCAACTATCCCACTTCTTGGCCTATACCCAAAGGACTTAAAATCAGCATTTTATTTCTAAAATCCACACCTTTATACTTTATCAGCCCCAAGAAATAGTCTCAGTTTAGCAGTTGAGAATGTTTTTTAATCTGTGAAGATTTATACTTTTTCATTGTTTTGTAAAGTGATATTTACTACATCCCTAAATCATTTCTTGGTAAAAAGGAGAAGGTTATGTGTACCAAGAGGAGGCAAACTGCCAAGAGAGCAAGTTCAAGTGCTAAGTTTTAAATGACTTTCTTTGAGAAAAATACAGTACTTTTCATCATCCTAAAAAGAATCCTTTTGCCTATTAGCAGTTACTCTTCATTTCTTCCCAACCTCTAAATTAGAGAGTAACTAATCTACTTTCTATCTATATAGATTGACCTCTTCTAGATTTTTGTGTAAACAAAATTGGATACAGTGTGATCTTGGTTGTCTGACTTCTTTCACTGAGCATAGAATAATATTTTTGCAGTTCATCCATCCATATTGTAGCATGTATGGATGTTTCTCTTTTTATGACCAAATAGTATTCCATTATTTTGACATTCAAAAATTTTGCATATTCATGTCAGTTGATGAACATTTGGTCATGTCCACTTTGGGGCTCTTAGAAATAGTGCTATTAAATAGTGAACATTTGTATACATGACTTTGTGTATGCATGTATTTTCATCTCTATTAGATACCTAAGAGTGAATTTACTAGGTAACCTGGTATCTCTACATTTAACATTTTGAAAATTCTAAGATCTTTTTTTTTAGTGTGGCTGCACCAATTTTCATCCTCTCGAGCAATGAATATGAGTTCCTATTCTCCAGATCTTCACCAACACTTATTGTCTTCTCAGTTATAGTCATGTTTAGTGAATATGAAGTGGCATATCACTGTGGTTTTGCTTTGTGTTTCTCTAATAATTTAATGATGTTGAGCACCCTTTCATGTGTTCAGTGGCATATTTTTTGTTTATTTTTGGAGAAACGTCTTTTCAAATTCTTAAATTGTGTTATTCATTTCATTACTGAATTGAAAGAGTTCTTTATCTAGTCTAGGTGAAATCCCTTACTATATATTTAATTTGCAAAACTTCTCTCCATGGATCATCTTTTCACTTTCTTGATGGTGTTGTTTGAAGTGCAAAAGTTTTGGAATTTTTTTTTGGGTTTGCAGAAATTTATTAAAATTGATGAGTTTACTCTTCTATCTCATGAATGTCCATCTAGCTGCCTGTCAGAGGGCAAGCTGCATGCTTGCTGATGCCATTAAAGTCCTTGAAGTTTTCAAGATAACAAGCCTACCTGCACTTTTCTAAATGTGAATTTTTTTTTATTTGTTCTAATTAGTTATACATGACAGCAGAATGCATTTTGACATACTGTACACAAATGGAGCACAAATTCTCATTCCTCTGGCTATACATGATGCAGAATCACACCGGTCGTGCAATCACACATGTACATAGGGAATAATCCGACTCATTCCACCATCCTTCCCAACCCCCCGAATGTGAATTCTTGTTTCTTTTTTTTTTTTTTTTTTTTTTTTGATGCTGGGGATTGAAAAATGTGAATTCTTAATCCTAAAACTAACGAACAGTACAATATAAGACACTTATAGAAAGTCATTATAGTAATCCAAATCCCCAAACATTTTCTGTGGGACAGTGAAAGACTTAATTCCTTTTAAACATATAAACAAGATTGTCACAGCCAATTAAAAGTTTTTAATTTTAGTGAATTCCAGTTTATTAGTTTTTCTTATGACTTGTGCTTTGGGTGATATTTTATATGCAGTAGAAAGTTATAATGAACATGTACAAAATCTAATAATAGAAAAAAAAGCAGTGTACTCACTGCTTAATCTAAGAAATAAAACATCATGAATACCTTTGAAGTTCCCAGTCTGTCTCCCTCAATTCCATCCTTCTCTCCTCTCAAAATGACCACTGTTCTCAATTTTATTGACCTTACTTTTCATTTTTTAAACATCTAACTATGAAAAGTACATGAAACACAAATGAGCAAGTTTTCAAAACATCAGAAAACCACTTTGTAATTACCACCCTGGACAAAAGAAGAGAGCATTGGCTATCTTTCTGAAATCTTCCTCATGCTCTTTTCTAACCACATCTCCCCCCAAGCCATCCACTATCCTGACTAATGAAATAATTGTTTAATTTTACTTATAGTTTTGTTAAGTTTGTATCCCTTAATATAAGTTTAGTTTCATTTTATGTTTTTAATACTCATCCATGTTATAAATTCTAGCTATAATTCACTGATTTTAATTTCTCTACAATATTCCATTTTCTGACTATAGATCATGTTTATCTATTCCATGCTAAATGGGTGATTTTTGGTTATTACAAATAGCAATCCTATAGATTTTCTTTTATATATATCCTTTATTGCCTACATATACACATTTATTTAGGGTATTCTCTAGGACTAGAATTTGGTTTTTGTTTTTTTTTTTATTTGTACTAATTAGTTACACATGACAGCAGGATGCATTTCAACTCATTGGACACAAGTGGAGCACAGCTTTTCATCTCTCCTGTTGTACATGATGCAGAGTCACACCATTTGTGCAGTCATACACGTACATAGGGTAATAATGTCTGTCTTATTCCACCATCTTTCCTTAGGACTGGAATTTGTAGATTGATTGATTAGACATACCTTTGTCCACACCAGATTATACCCAACTATTTTCCGAAGAGTTTGTTTCAATTTATATTCACACCTACAGTTTAAGAGTCCCATTCCTCTACATATTCATCAGTTCTTAGAATTGTCAGACTTTTGATTTTTGTCAGTATGTCAGTAATTTATAGTTGTATCTCATTTTAACTTTCCTTTCCTCAGTGGTTTATGGGACATGCACTTTTGCATGTGTATGTTGGTCTTTTAGATTTTCTCTTTTTTTTTTTTTTTTTTTTTTTTTTTTTTCTTTTTTTTTCTTTGAACACAAATGATGTAAAGCTATTTTTTCATTTTTTTTCCAAAGGGAAAGGTCACACCATCTGTTCATTCATGC
>JAJEJO010000406.1:1642185-1747832 GCA_020662805.1 Glaucomys volans
CATTCGGCTTTTGGATTTTTGGGATTGGCTGATCTCACTTAGCATAAGAGTTTCCAACATCATCCATTTACCTACAAATACCATAATTTTATTCTTCTTTATGGCTGAGTAATATTCCATTGTGTATATATATAGATTTTCTCTTTTGAAGTATATAGAGGTTTTTTTTTTTGCCTTGTCTGCCCTTTTTTAAGAATTTTTAGGACTGTATATACATGTTCTGGATCAAGTCTATTTTCATTTATAAGTGGATCAAATAGCTACTCTCCGTGGCTTGTGTTTTCATACTCTTAATTGTGAATTTGGTGGTTAGAATGTCTATTTTTAAAATTCTTAAAATTGGCCAAAGTATTTTCTATCCCTTATTTAAGAAATTTGGGGACTAGGGATGTGGCTCAATGGTAGAACACTTGCCTAATATGTGTAGGGCCCTGGGTTTTAATCCCTAGCACAACCCGCACATACACATACATACACATACACACACACACACACAAAGAGGAAAAAGTTTTCCCATTTTGGTGGATTTTTTTGTTTTTGTTTTTGTTTTTGTGTGTGTGTGTGTACTAGGTATTCAATTCAGGGGCACTTGACCACTGAGCCAAATCCCCAGCCCTATTTTGTATTTTATTTATAGACAGGGTCTCACTGAATTGCTTAGCACCTTGTTGTTGATGCTGGCTTTGAACTCGTGATTCTTCTGTCTCAGCCTCTTGAGCCGCTGGGATTACAGTCATGTGCCACCACATCTGGCGTAAATGCTTTTTTATTCTTCCTTATGATTCTAAAATCTACATGGAATTGAATTCTTAATATAATATATGTATATAATATAATTTGAGAAGTCCAGGTTCACATACATATTTATTTTGCATATTATACCAAATACTCGCACACCATTTGTTGAAAGAGTATTTTCCCATTCACCTTTGTTGGGCAGGGGAGGAGTATTTTCCTTACTTCTCTGAAGTATTGCCTCTACATAGTCTATAATGTAGAAAACTACTTAAACATTAAAAAAATTATTCTTTCCTGATTTTTTTTTTTTTTTTTTGGAACCAGGGATTGAACTCAGGGACACTCAGCCACTGAGCCACATCCCTAGCCCTATTTTGTATTTTATTTAGAGACAGGGTCTCACTGAGTTGCTTAGGGCCTCGCTAAGTTGCTGAGGCTGGCTTTGAACTCGCGATCCTCCTGACTCAGCCTCCCAAGTCACTTGGATTACAGGCGTGCGCCACCACGCCCGGCCCTTGGTCTTCTTTTAATTGTATCTTTTAAAAAAAAATGTCATCTTTTTAAAAAAAGTTATATTTTCTAATTTTTGCTTTTATGTGAAATTAATACTGATTTTTATACAGTGATTTCTGTTTCCATCACAATTGCTAAACTACTAATAAATTAAAATTTTTCTACATATACAATCATGTTATCTATGAATAATGGCGATTCGGTTTCTTCCTTTCAGACTTTTTCATTATTTATCGTACTGACTAGGACATCCAGTACAACATTGAATAGAAATTGTAGTAGTTGGCATCCTTAAAAGGAAAACTTTCTACATTTCCATTCTTAAATATATATCCTGGAAGTATATATTTTTTAATATACCCTCTGTTGTTTCATGGAAATGCCCCTCTGTTCCTAGTTTACAGAGAGTTTTATTTTTTTGCTTCATTCTTTGCAGTGCTGGGGCCTTAGCTATAGTAGACAAATGCTCTATCACTGAGCTGTACCTGTAGCCCAGAGCTTTATTTTTTAATCTTCAATAGTCATTGAATTTTAGAAAAACTTTTATCTATTGACATGCTTATATATTTTGTATTTAATCTTTTAATGCAGTCTGCTTAAGTTGACTTGCTATTGTTAAGCCAACCTTGAAATCCTGAATTATATCCAACTTTTTCATGATTATAAATTGATATATTTGGCTTCCTGATATTTTATTTAAGATTTATATATTTATGTTCATAAGTATTATTGCCTATACGGTTCGTTTAAGATTTAGGACTCAAAGTTAGGTTAACCAATTAAAATGAGCCAGAGAGTTTCCTCTTTTACTCTGTTCTCTGCAAGTATTTGTTTAAGGTTAGAATTATTTCTTCCTGAAATATTTGGAGAACTTGTGGGTGAAACCATCTGTGCCTGGAGTTTTTTGGTTTTTTGAAAGTTCTTAAATTACTGACTTAATTTCTTCCATGACTGCAAGACTGTTCAAGTTTTCTATCTCCTTATACTAGTTTTTGTAAATTTTATTCTAGTGGAAAGTTATTCAAATTTCTTAGCATATAAAGTTGTTCTAAATATCTTTAATGTCCATATCATCTTAGTAGATGTAAACATTTTCATTTCTGTGACTAGCTTTTCTTACCTTTTCTTATCTTAATCATCTCTTCAAAAATTTGGAATGTATCTTTAGTTTTTAAAGTACCATTTTGGAGATGTTCTTGATCCTCTCTTTTGAATTGTTTATTATGTTTTAAAATTTCTAGTCATAAAATTTTCTGTATCCTTTTGTTTCCGATTTTGGCTTAATTGGAAGCTCAGAGAGAACTGAACTGTAATTTTAATTAGTTTGTTATATTTTAGACAACTGGTTTTATGTCTAATACATGGTCAATTTTTAAAAATATCTCCTATCTCGCCGGGCGCGGTGGCGCATGCCTGTAATCCAAGCTACTTGGGAGGCTGAGTCAGGAGAATCGCGAGTTCAAAGCCAGCCTCAGCAACTTAGCAAGGCCCTAAGCAACTCAGTGAGACCCTGTCTCTAAATAAAATACAAAATAGGACTGGGGATTTGACTCAGTGGCCGAGTGTCCTCGAGTTCAATCCCTGGTTCCAAAAAAAAAAAAAAAAAATCTCCTATCTCAAAATGGATGAATGTTCTTTAATTTTTAGTCACAGTGTTCTATTTATGTCTATTAACTTCCCACTTCAATCTTCTTGGCTTTTTTTGAGTTTCGTCTGCTTATTCTAATATCTTGTTACAATTTTAGTTTAGTCATTTCTCCTTTTTGTTCCATCATATTTTTTTATGGCCTGATTATGAGGTATTTAACAATTTTAAATTATCATATATTTTAAGTGAATTGTACCATTTTTCAACATGTATAATGCTTTTTTTAAAAAGTATTATCTGTTCTTGGTTTCTTTCTCCTAGTGTGTATATATGGCATGCCTTTTTTATTCTCATACTTTAATATATTTATATCATATTTTAAATGTGTCTCTTATAAATAGTATGTCGTTAGATTTTGTCCTGTATTTTAAAAAATCTGGCCTGGTAATCATTCCCTTTCACTAAAGTTTTTGTTCTTGTTTTTTGTTTTTGGTACTGGGGATTGAACTCAGGGACATTTGACCACTGAGCCACATCCCCAACTCTATTTCATATTTTATTTAGAGACAGGGTCTCACCGAATTGCTTAGTGCCTTGCTTTTGCTAAGACTGGCTTTGAAGTCAAGATTCTCCTGCATCAGCTTCCCGAGCCTCTGGGATTACAGGTGTGCATGCCACCACCACACCTGCCTCACTAAAGTTTTTAATCATTACATTTAGTATAATTAAACAATACACTTAGCTTTTTTGTGCGTATTGTTTTACTTATTATGGGTTTTTTGTGTGTGTCATTTACTGACCTCTATTGAATTTTTTTCCTTTGTTTTCTCCTCATTCCATCTGCTTCTTCATACTAGTTTTTTTTTTAATATTTTTTAAGATGTCAATGGATCTTTTATTTTATTTATTTATATGTGGTGCTAAGTTTCAAACCCAGGGCCTCGCACTTGTCAGGCAAGCACTCTACCCCTGAGCCACAACTCCAGCCCCCTACTAGTTTGAAAGTTATACAATCTGTTTCTCTTCTTTTGTGATTACTTTGTAAATTATGGTATTCTATTAAATTATCAAATATAATGTTAATCATATCTTTATTTTCCCATTAGTTAAAAGAAGGATCGGAGAACAGGTTGACTTTACTTCCCTCCCTCCCATTTAGAACAATTTTTGTGCATTTTTATTTATAAATATCATTATACTTCTCAAGGAATTATTATTAAAATTATCATTATCACTATGACTATATAGAACCAGATTTGCATGTGTGTTCACCATGTTTTTTGCTCTTTGTTCTTTTATGAATTCCTGATCTTCTGTATGAGATATTTTTTCCCCATTGTGAATTATATCCTTTAGAATTTTTTATGCTATGGGTTTGCCTATGGTGAACTCTCTCAATGCTTATTAGAAATATGATTTTATTTGACTTTTGCTTTTTAGGATTTAAAAAAAATAGAATCTGAGGATCCTGGTTTCTTTTTGCAAGCTGAGAACATTGCTCCCTCTGTCTTCTCATTTCCACCGCTGCTGTTGATAAATCAGCTGCAACTTAACTTGCTTCCTTGAAGATAATCTTTTTTTTCCTTGAAGATACGTTTTTTTGTGTTGCTTCTTTATGATACTCTTCTAAGAATGGTTTCTGTGGTTTCAGTCTGTTAAATCCAGTGTTTAAATTTCTTTTATATTTATTCTGCTTTGTACTTTATCAATTTATTTTTTTATATCTGATTCTGATTCAACATATTTCTTCAGTTCTGTAAAATTCTCAGCTATTAACTGTGTAAATTTAATGTCCTCTTCTCCATTTTGTCTCTCTTCTTTTTTTGTGGTGCTGGGGATTGAACTCAGGGCCTGTGCTTGCCTGGCAGGCACTCTACCAACTGAGCTATATCCCCAGCCCTGTCTTTCTTCCTTTTGTATTATAGTTACATGTTAATCCTTCACATCATATCCTTTGTCTTTTTCTTCTTCTGTATAATCTGTCTTTTTGATTGATCTATCTTCTAGTTAATTAATTCTCTCATTTACTGTATCTGATATTGCATTAAACCAAAACAATGAGATCTTAATTTGGTTATTGTATAAATTTTTCTCAGTTTTCTAAGTTCTGTTTGTTTCTTCTCTTTTTTCCCCCCAAGAAATCTTTTTATACTTTCAAGTTTACTTGTTTTTAGTGAGATGGATGGTTTGATTTATCTTGTTCAGCATTATCCAATACAGAAGTCCTTTCTTGTTTTTCTTTGTATTTTTGCCACCTTTGTGTATTTTCGCCACCTTTGTGTATTTTCTCTATTGGTCTATTTTCTGTTAGAATGAAACATGTGAAGCTGAGTAATTTAAAAAGGAAAGAGGTTTATTTAGCTCACAGTTTTGGAGGCTGAAAGTCCAAGATCAGGCAGCTCTTATCAGTTTCAGCTCTGGTGTAGACCATCTTGGCTGAGGTACCACATGGCACATGCCATCATGGCAGAGGTCTTTGGAGAGGGAGAGAACACTTGATGAGGCAGGAAGTCAGAGGGAACAGGGAGGGATCAGTAATGACTTCCCTCTAAAGGTCCTACCTATTCTTAATGTTGCCACACTGAAGACCACACTTCCAACACATGAACCCTTGAGATAATGTGTTTGGCAATATACCAAAACAATATTTTGTCAACATTTACTTGCTTTTTATCTTTTTATGACTGTATACTATGAATAATTCTGACTTTTCATCACTGTATAAGAGGCATTCATGTTGATATGTATCACTGCAGTCTGTAATAGTAATCTATTAAATGAAAGTATTGTATATTATGTATTCTATCTGAACGGAAGTTTGTGGTGTTTGCCTTTTTGGCTATTACAAACAAAGATGTCATAAATATTCTTGTACATCACTCTGTAAAAGGGTTTCACTAGGGTGTATACCAAGGAGTGGCATCATAAGTATATTCCTCTAAAAATTTGAAGTTTTTGCTTTTTGCATTTAAGTTTTTTCTTTATCTGAAATTTTTTTTGATAGAATGGTTCAAGGTCAGAATCCACTTTTTTTCCTCCCACTAGGGAAATTAGTTGTCTCAATATTATTATTAAACAGTTCATCTTTTCACTACTGATGCATAGTGTTAGCTTTGTGATAGATCATATTTCCAGATATGCATAGGACATTTTTTATTCTCTATTAGATTATTTGTCTCTCCATGTGCCAAAATCACTGTCCTTATCATTCTCATTTTTAGTAACATTGCTATCTAGTAGAGCAAATTCATCTCCCTTCCCTGCTACTGTTCCACCTGTTTATTTTTCCAAAATGACTTGCATATTCTTGGCCTTTTGGTTTTCCCCTGTTTAATTTTAAAAATCAGTTTATCAGATATTCTGACTGGGATTTTGATTAGAATTGCATCAATCCTATAGAAGATTTAGGGAAAAACTGACATTCTTATAATACTGGGGTTTTTTTTTCATGTTTCTTTTACTTCCTTCCAAATGTGTCACCCTGTCATTGGCAATTATATGTGGTATATGAAATGTCAATGTATGCCTATTTGTAAAGTTTAGAATAATTTTTCAATTGCATTTCTAAATGATAGGTACTTGAAAATTCAGTGTATTTTTGCATACCTGCAAGTTCAGTTATAAAAAGTACCTACTTTTAAAACAAATGAATATTTTTCTTTTGAGAAAGATTATAGATTTAGGAGTGAGATTCATAGTTATTTGTGCCTAGATCAGAGGCAGCATAACATAGTGGATAAGTTAATTTATGTAGGTGAATTTCACTTATATGTGCTTGAGTACATGAAAAGGAGCCAGACGTAATGGATAAGAGCTTGGACTCTGGAGCTACATTTTCTGCATTTCAATACCAGTCTCACTGTTGATTTCAAAACACTTCTGATGGCTCAATTTTCTTGCTGTAAGATGGGATAATAATATTTATCTTCAATTAGTAGCAAGGGATAAATAAGTTACTATGTGTAAAGTATTTAGTGTATTTCCTTTCCTAAGGCCAGAGTATGTATTATGAAAGTGTTAGCCGCTACCATTATCATCATCCAGGGTAGAGGGAAGATCGAGAAGGCAGTTGAAATCATGACCTACACATTTAAGTGTGTTCAGCTTTCCTACGTCTTTCCTCTCAACATCCCTTCCACTGATTTCCCATTATTATTTAGTATATTTATCAACCTAATATTAGAACATGATATAAAGATGAGAAGCATAGATTTTGGAATCTGATTAACTAAAATCTCATCATTTTGTGGTATATGATTTAGGGCAAATTAGTTAACCACTTAGCCGTCAGTTTTCTTACCTGTAAACGAGAAATGAAGTTATTATTATCTCATAACATTATTTTGAGATATATAAGAAAGGTGATAGCATAGTTTCTAGCACATCCCAATTTTTTATCTTTATCTTCATCGTCATTTTATTTTGTCTATAAAATTGATGCAACTTGCTTGTTAATATAATTGAAGAAATAAATAATGCATGTGGAATGCTTATATGACAACTAGAATAGAATAAATATGCAGTTAATGATACTGTATACCTGTTATTTTAGTTTTTCATTTATATTTCACATGCCACCTTTTTTTACTGTTAAAAAGTGTTCTAGTTTGCACAGATTACTACTTCAGATTAAATATTGAAAATAACATTTCATCCTTATCTGCCATGAATAAAAATAGAATTTACTATAGCAGCGGTTCTCTAACCCTCATGAACATGATTTTGTTATGACTTTCTCTTCTTAACACCTCTTGCTTACTCAGTTGCTTTTTTCTTTTATTTTCATCACGTCTGATATTCCATGATATGTTCTTTCAGTTTTTAATAACTCAACCTTTTTTCTTTATGTCTTCTGTTATAATGTTTGAAAAATTCCCTGCTGACAGCCCTGCCAGTGATTAAAACAAACTTTTAATGCCAGGAAAAGTTCATTAAACTTCTTCAGTCTTTAACTTTAAAGTTCTATATGACTATTTTATGTGAGTGTTATCTAAATCAAATGGATCTTTTTAAAGATCTTGTTTTTAAGCAATTTTTGTTTTACTATTTTTAGAAGAAAACAATTGACAACCAAAAAAAAATAAGAAATGATTATTGATCAATTGATCTCATTCTACTTCTCTTTATTTTCAGAGTGGCAGGCAACATACTACCTTTTCTGCAGAATCAAGTCGGAGCCTTTTGATCTGTCTACTTTGGGTTCTCAAGAATGCAGATGAAACAGTTTTACAAAAGTGGTTTACAGACCTCTCAGTCCTGCAGCTGAACCGGCTATTAGATCTGCTTTATCTCTGTGTGTCTTGTTTTGAGTACAAAGTAAGTGGTGATTCTACCATTGCAAAGAACAAGAAAGGAAAAATAATGTGGAAAAGAAACAAGAAAATCTCCTCAATGCCTCTTCTTTTCCATGTTTAAATCTTAGGGGAAAAAAGTGTTTGAAAGAATGAATAGTTTGACCTTTAAAAAATCGAAAGATATGAGAGCAAAGCTTGAAGAAGCTATTCTTGGCAGCATAGGTGCAAGGCAGGAAATGGTGCGCCGAAGCCGAGGACAGCTCGGTATGTACCCAGTATCTTCTCCTTCTGGTGAGGGTTATTTTCATTTCTTTTAATTACATACTACAATTATCTTGTTTCAAGTCACCAGTGACAATCCTATGCTTTCTTAAAGATCATTTAAAGTGTAATTGTGAATTAACTTGGGTAATTATTTTTCCATAGAAATGCAAGTTAGAATCCTGATTTAAGGAGGGTAAACATAATTTCCAGTTTGCTCTGGCTAGTCTCAGTTTATGCCTGTTATCCTTGTGTGATTATTGATATATCACTTACCACTCCTTTTTAAAATTGACTCTTTTTTTTATGTAGTTTTAAGATTCACAGTAAAATTGAACATAAAGTACAGAGATTTCCCACATACCCTCTGCCCAGACACATGCATAGCTTCCCCCATTATCGGCACCCCCACCTGAGTGGTACAGTTACTACAGTTAGTGAAACTACATTGACACATCATTGCCCAGAATCCATCATTTACATTAGGGTTTGTTCTATGTAGCATCCTTTTTTACTGTTAAAAAGTGTTCTAGTTTGCACAGTGCATTAATGTACCCTGTATTGAAGGCAAAAATATTGCCCATCAGGAAGAAAAAAACAGTTTAGTAGCACTTGAGGTCTATTTCTAATCCCAGTTCTGCTACCTATTACCCATATAACCTTGGCCATGTCACTTAATCTCCCCACCTTCCTTTTCTTCATCTACTTGTGATTGTTTTGAGAATGTAGAAGGTAGTATAACTAACTGAACTTACCACTTTGTAGTGATCATGTTTGTATAAACATTTTGTGAATTCTAAAGTGATATACAAATAATATTATTGCTAGGATTTCCTTAATGTCAAGGGTATGGCCTAGGTGTCTGTGTACATAACACATACCAGTGTCACAACATGTATTTGTATACATAAAACACGAATGCTTATTTGGATGAATATCTTGTAATTATAGTTTCCAGACAGGATACTAGAATAGTGATCATTTATTGAAGTAGCTTTTGTATGCTATGTGTGTTCAGAATTTAGCAATGACTAAGACACAGTCTTTGCCTGTGAAGGAATTAATAGAGCACATTTTTTTCACTTGGTTATATATAATTTACAGTGGACCTTTGAGTTTTCTTTTAGCTTATTATTCTGCTTAACAGTCTACAAGTGTTTGAAAATTTACTTTTACTTAGGTCACTTAAATATTATCAAAACGAAATGAATAGTTAAATATATCTATTAGTTTAAGAAAGTAAAACTCAATAAATAACTTGCCTCAGGTCATAAACTAAGTAACATAAGCAGACTCTTTTGGCTTCCAATTTAGTGGTCTTTGTTTTATACCACAACTCTGTTAACAACTCTGTTATTTTTTGAGAGAATAGAGCTGTTTAACTATTATCATTTTAACTATTAAATATATCTGTTGTATTTTTTAACCTGTAGGCCTTAGTACAACTACTATTATTTGAATGTAAAAATTAAAATTCTTTTTGTCTTAGAAAAATACAGCCTTTATTATTCTTATTTACCTTTGAACATTAAAACTGTCACCCAGCCGGGCACGGTGGCGCACGCCTATAGTTCCAGCACTTGGGAGGCTGAGGCAGGAGGATCGTGAGTTCAAAGCCAGTCTCAGCAACTTAGTGAGGCCCTAAGCAACTCAGTGAGACCCTGTCTCTAAATAAAATACAAAATAGGGCTGGGGATGTGGCTCAGTGGTGGAGTGCCCCTGGGTTCAATCCCCAGTACCAAAAACAAAACAAAACAAAAAAAAAACTGTCACCCAATAATATACATTCAGCTGAGGAAGTGAGAGATTATTTCATGGGGAAAAAAGAAAATGATAGAAATGTAAATAGATTACATGCACTTATTTTTCTAGCTATCTTAATATATGCATGTGTTTTGTTTTCTTTCACAAAATTTCTCAAAGAGATTTTTAAATAACAGGAGAAAAGAAGGAAAGAAAGAAAAGGGAAAGAAAATAGGAAAAATGCATAGACTTTTTTATCATTTGGCAAACAGTTGTTGTTTCTTTTAATTTTTTTAATTTCAGTTTGAACTCTGAATTTTCACTTTCATTATTCTTCCGTCCTCCCAACCAATTTAAAGTACCTTTTTCAAAAAGGATCATTAATGTTCCAGTTGAAATTTTGAAATCAAACTGATAACCTTGTTTAAATGTATGTTGTATATTTCTCCACAATTCACAATGCCTTCTCCACTTCTGATGAATTTTTGTGAATAATTTGTGCTGCTCCTTAAAAAAGCCCATAACATTTAGTCATCCTTGAAATCTAGAAATCTCTCAAGAGAACCCCCCTTCCTCTTTTCCTACCTTATATAGACCAAAGGAAGTAATTAAGATTTCTTTCTATTTTGTTTATTTATTGAACAGAAACTTATTGAGCTCTCAATATGTTCCAGACGCTTAATTAACATGGGCATAAAATGCTGGACAAAATAGATATCATTTCTGTTCTTTAGCAGCTTGTATTTTTGTAGTCATATGTGCTACAGAAAGGAACAAAACAAATTAAGAGTTGGAGAGTAGGGGGAGACTTTTCTGAAGAAGTGATGAGTGATTTGTGAAAATTCTGGGCAAAGCAATCAGGTAAAAGCTGTTACTCAGGTTCTAAATCAGGAGTATATGAGACTATACATGCTAATAGAGAATAGGAAAGAGAACAGGATAACTGTAATGAGGCAAGCAAGGGAGGGTGGTAGGAAATAAGGTCATATCATCCAGAGCCTTGGGAAAAAAGCATTGTTTGAACTTTATGTGTTTGCAAATGTACATAGACATGATTCAACTATAATAACATTTTTAAATTGGTTTTGAAATTTATTTGACAGAGAGAAGTCCATCTGGAAGTGCCTTTGGAAGTCAAGAAAATCTGAGATGGAGAAAGGATATGACTCACTGGCGTCAAAACACAGAGAAACTTGACAAGTAATATAACTTTTTAATTTATATTTCTTATGGGCTTGTTGAATTTCAAATGAAAGAGGAAAATGATTAATTTTAGTTTTGTTCCTTGGGCATTCTAATCTCAAAAGATAAAATATCTAATTTTAAAATTTTATATTAAAAAGTATTTTGCAAAATGTGTGATATATTTCAAAACCCATTTCCCCCAACAAATCCATGTGGAAAAATGAAGTCAGCAACTCTTTTTTGAACACATTTTATGTGTTGCACTAACTAAAATTTTCAAGTATTACAAAGAATTAGAAAATGAATATGTGCCCTCTTGGACCTTAGAATAAAATTAAAGAAAGAAAATAAAACAATGCAGATCTTCTGTTTCTAGCATGAAAGCAAACTGGTCACATGATTCTACTGTTGAAAGCAAGTACAAATGCACTTACACCAGACTACCCTTCTTATCTCCCAGAGGACTGTGGTGAGACTTGCTTGGCTTGAAGTCTGACATGGAGAGGGTAAAATTTTTCACTTGAGAATTCATAATTGCTAGTTAGCTCTCAAATAGCTTGACTGACCCAAAAAATAAGGTGACCTATTCATCCAGGTTCCTAGGAATCTTCCAGTTTTAGCACTGAACTTCCAAAGCAAACCAGGAGGGTAGGTTCCCTCGTAACTGTTTTTAGCCCAAACCTCAGAAGATCCTCACAAATAAACTTCCAGAAGTATTTTCTCACAGATAGTAAAATCATAAAACACAGGAAAAAAGGCCCTGTGGGAGCCACCAGAGAGAGAGAGAGCAGTATCAGTATCATATATATGAGAGTTTGGAATGATGAGAGACTAAATGTAATATAAACATATTAGAACTCTTCAGCTTTGAGTGTGTACTTCCCTCACATTCTTTGTCTGCCAAGTCCATTTCTCTGGTTGCTTTTCCCTGTGTGTTGTTTTTGGAAGGCTATACCCCCCGTTGTGTATTCCTCAATTTGTAAAATATTAAATTTATGAAGTATTTTCTTTAGTGGTTTAGTGGTGGTAATAAAGACACAAATTTACAGACCTAAGAACTTCAAAAAGTTAGCATTAAATGTCCATTTACTTTTGTTTTATGTGTTCTTTATCTACTTTAATACATAGTTGCTACCTATTGCTACTAAAAAATGTCAGCTTTACCCATAAGTCATTTTACTGATTTTTAATTTTCATTAAGTGATACTTGTATAATTGGTAGTATTCAACTCAACTACTTTATTGCATCAAATGACTTTCTTTTTTTTTTTACTTGCTTTTCTCACTTTATTGAGTAATAATTGAAAATATGCATACTTATAGTATACCACATTGTTTTGAAATGTGTGGAGTTGTGAAATGATTGCCACAATCAAACTAATATTTATCTACCACCTTATATATTTTTTTCAGTTTTGTTTCTAATGTATGATTCTCTCATCTCACTGAAAAGTTATCTTCCATGCATATTTGTATAAAAAATTGGGAGGGCCAGGCACAGTTGCACATGCCTATAATCCCAGTGACTCAGGAGGCTGAGGCAGGAGGATCAAGAGCTCAAAACCAGCCTCAGCAACTTAGCGAGGCCCTAAGCAACTCAGTGAGACCCTGTCTCTAAATAAAATACAAAATAGGGCTGGGGATGTGGCTCAGTGGTGGAGTGCCCCTGGGTTCAATCCCCAGTACCAAAAAAAAAAAAGGGCTGGGGATGTGGGCCAGTGTTTGAGTGCCCTTGAGTTCAATCCCCAATACAAAAAAAACAAAACAAAACAAAACAAAAAACATTAGGAGGAAGTTAGGTGAAACCTGAGAAAACCTAAGTACTTTTGTCCTGAATAAATGCATTGAAGATCTGGGGAATGCTAAGATAAATACTTAACATTTGCTGCTTTACGTGAAGCATTCCTAAATACAGATCCACGTAGCACCACCTAGTGTCAGTGTACTGATATTCATAATAAAATAACATGTTTACTCCGTGTTTGAAAGCTAAAACAAAAATGTTTACTCTTGTCGTGTCATTGTGCTTCTGTAGTAGGGTAAGAATGTGTATTGTCGTGGTCAAAAAGTCACAGGATAAAACAAAAAACATTTTTTAATTTTTAAAATAGTGCCTTTTTAAATAATTTTTTTATCCAGTCAAATATTAAAATGGTTCCAAGATTTTAACTTTTATGCATCCTCAAGTCTTTTAGGATTATGACTTTTAGAAAGATAAATATAATTTCTTATACTATTTTGTATTAGGTCAAGAGCAGAGATTGAACATGAAGCACTAATTGATGGAAACCTGGCTACTGAAGCAAACCTAATAATTTTAGATACATTAGAGATTGTTGTCCAGGTAAGAACACAAAGAAGAGGAATTTAAAGTATAGACTTAAGTTAATCTGGGAGGAAAGTAGTTATTGAGTTGTGTCACTTCATTTAAATATCAGTAATTTCTAAAGATTTAGCTCTAAGCAGTCTGATTCTCTAATTATAAATTATCTCAAAGTCAAAGTTTAATATTTGAGGATGATTATCTCTTTTCTTTCCCCTTCAAAATTTAACCTTGCATTTCTAAAAGACCACTGAGTACTTATAGTTGGTAGGTTGTCCTTACACACTGTTTCAGTCAGCTCTTTCGCTGTTGTGACTAAAAGATCCAACCAGAACAATTTTAAAGGAGAAGATGTTTATTTGAGGGCTTAAGGTGTCAGAGGTCTTAGTCCATAGTCATCTGGCTCCATTCCTTGGGGATCAAAGTAAGGCAGAATATCATGGCAGAAGAGTGTGGCAGAGAAAAGCAGCTCACACAGGATCAGGAAGCAAAGTAAGAGGGAGACTCCACTTGTGGGACACAACTATGTACCCCAAAGCCACACCCCCAATTTCCACCTCCTCCAGCCACATCCTACCACTTCTGTTACCATCTGGAGATTAATTCACTGATTGGGTTAAGACTCTTACAACCCAATCATTTCTCCTCTGAACCTTCTTACATTGTCTCACAGGTGAGCTTTTGGCAGGGACACCTCAAATCCAAACCATAAATTTCCTTCCCTGCCCCCCAAGCACTCACACTCATCTGATAGTGCAAAATACATTTAGTCCCCATAGTCTAAATAGTTCTGAGATTGTTCATCATTCAAGTTCAAAGTCTTACTCTGAGGAGGCAATCTTGCATTGTGAGCTCCTTTAAAACTTAAAGCAGTTTACAAGTATCCAATATTAAATGGTACAGAGTAAACATTTCCATTCACAAAATTAGGGGCATAGAAAGAAGGGATAGGACTAAAGCAAGACCAAAATCCATCTGGGCAGACAAGTCCTATAGCTCCACATCTGGCATCTGGGGCACATGGCATTATGATGTTCTCTCCAAAGGGCTTGTGTAAGTCCATTTTGTGGCTTTGCTAGTTGCAGTCCAAGTGTCCTTTCTATTGGCTTATCTCTGCTCAATTCCTGCAGCTTTCCTAGGATGATGTCCCACATTACTGGTATTTCTTAATATTGGGGGTTGGGCTTCTTCTTCACATTTCCACACTTTGACTTCTTAGGGGGTACCCACAGGGACTCAGACTCTGCTATACTTTGCCTGGCCTTCCGAGCCTTCCTTTGAAATCTTGGTGGAATCCTCCATAACCTGCTAACTCCAGCATCCTGCATTCCTGCAGAACCAGCACCATGTGGTTGACACCAAGGTCTGCCACCATCTCAAGCAGTAGCCAAGCCTCCAGGGACTCTGGCTACAGCAGCCTCTGAGTGCCTGGGTGGCTGAGCATGTTGAAAAAAACTTCCTAGGCCCCTTGTGCAAGAAGGATGCCCCACTGGTCTCTTCTTAAGAGAATTTTCACCTTTACTCCCTTGAGCTTTAGATGAGTGTGGTCTTACCAGCTCCTGAGATGTCCTCAAGTCATCTTTCTTATTCTCTCTAGGCAAAGTCTTTAGCATTTCAGTATTGGTGCTAATATCTTTAACAATTGCAACTTCCTTAGCCTTAGTTTTACTCTGGCAGTTCAAGTTCACTTTTTCCAAATCTTTTGCTCTGCTTTCTGCTCCTGATTATCACAATAAATTTGGCTAAAAGCTGCCAGCAATATCCATGCCACCACCTGAATGCTATGCTGCCTAGACATTTCTTCCACCAGATATAGAAGTCCATCACTTCTAAAATCAGCCTCAGAGAAAATCTCTGGATATGGGCAAAATGAAGACAGCTTCTCAGCCAGAACATAACACGATTGACCTCTACTCCAAATTCTAATAGAGTCATCCTCTGAACCCTCTTGAGCCCTGTCTTCATTATCCCTGGTCCTATTGCTATTCTGATCTTCTGAGCTCCACCAGAATTGGCCACTGAACTCTGCTTACAACAATCTAAAGCATTTCCAGTTTGCACTCTTAAACATCTCAAAATTCCTCCCACCAATTCCAAAAAGCTCAAAAAATTTCTGAACCACATGGTCAAGTTAGTCACAGCAACAACCCCACTTCTTGGTACCAATTTCTGTTTTAGTCAGCTTTTTTGCTGCTATTACTGAAGTAGAAAAAACTTATTTGAGGGCTCACAATTTCAAAGGTCTAATCCATAGACAGCAGACTCCATTCCTCTGGACTCAAGGTGGGGCAGAATATCATGGTGAATAAAAGCAGCTCATGTCATGATCAGGAAGCAGAGGGAGAGGCTCTACTCACCAGATACAAATATATACCCTAAAGCCATGCCCTAATTTCCACCTCCTCCTGCTGTACCCTACCACTTCAGTTACCACTCAGTTAATCCCTATCTGGGGATTAAATCACTGATTGGGTAAAGACTCTCACAACCCAGTCCTTTCTTATCTCACATGTGAACTTCTAGGGGACTCCTCCCTTTCAAACCACTGTAATACACACTATCTTAAACTTACATGCATAGCTATAGTATATACAGGAGAGTTCTAGGGTTTTAATTTACACAGTCTGTCTCTCTCTCTCTCTCTCTCTCTCTCTCTCTGTCTCTCCCTCTCCTTCCCTCTCTCTCTCCCCTGGCCCCCGCCCCCCCATCTCTCTCCCCCTTCCTCTCTCTCCCTCTTCCCACCTCTCCCCAACCCCAGATTGAACCTAGAGGCACTTTACCACTGAGCTACATCCCCAGCCCTTATTGTTTTGAAACAGGTCTCACTAGGTTGCATGGAGCCTTGCTAAGTTGCTGAGGCTGTCCTCCAACTTCTGCCTGATCCTCATGTGTGCCACTGCACCACACTAGGCTTTTTATACATTTATATTACTTGTTCTTATTAGTAGCTTTCTAGACAGTATTATCCCATTAGTGTCAGTAGTGACAACTGACATTTAATTTTTTCTGTGTCAGACACTGTCTTAAACATTTTACAAATTTTTTTTTTTTTTTTAGTTTTTTTTTTTTTTTTTATTCTTTTATTTACTTATTGATTCATTGAACACAAATGGAGTACAGCTATTGTTTCACTGTTTGTACACAAGATAGAGTCACACCATCTGTGCATTCATGCATGTACACAGGGCAATGGTATCTGTCACACATTCTGTTATTAATTTTATCCCCCACCCACCCCCACCCCTCCCTTCCCTCTATGCTAGCTATCTTTCCTCCATTCTTGCCATCTTTCCCCCCCACATTATGCATCATCATTCATATATCAGAGAGACCATTCGGCTTTTGGATTTTTGGGATTGGCTGATCTCACTTAGCATAATATTAATTCATTGGGTTCTTATGAAAAACTCATTCAAGCCAGGCACGGTGGTGCATGCCTGTAATCCTAGTGACTTGGGAGGCTGAGGCAGAAAGATTTCAAGTTCAAAGCAAGCCTCAGCAATTTAGCAAGACCCTAAGTAATTTGACCAGACCCTGTCTCTAAATAAAGTATAAAAAAGGACTGAGGGTATGGCTTGGTAGTTAAGCACACCTGGGTTCAATCCCCAGTACCAAAAACAAAGAAAAAGGAAGAAAGAATGGCTATACGTGGACAACCAACATTCTCTGCTATGGGTACCACTCTAGGTTTTCAACCTTTACTCTAGTTGTTTTCTATATAAACCTCAAGTCAGTCCATATTTATTTACAGATTTCCCTAGAACATACTTTATGGTTTCTTACTGTTATATGTATACTTCTCTTATTTTGTCCATTGTTTTTTCCAATTTCCTTCTTATATTATCCAAATCCTGCTCAACTTCTTCTTGAAGCCCTCCTACCTGTTCTTATTTTCTTAGCTTTTAAAAATTTGGTTTTATACACATTTTACCTCCCTGACCAAATTGCAAGTGCATCTCCATTCTGTTGATTTATTTATTTTTAAATTGCAGACAGTTTCTGTAACAGAGTCCAAAGAGAGCATTCTTGGTGGGGTGCTAAAAGTGCTGCTACACAGCATGGCCTGTAACCAAAGTGCTGTTTATCTGCAACACTGTTTTGCTACACAGAGAGCCCTTGTGTCAAAGGTAGGTTATTTTGTACCTATAATCTTCTCTGACTTTGTTTTATTAACATTGTCCGAGATCACATTTTTTCTCATTTATTTGGATTACCATTAACCAATTTTTAATGTAATAGATAGTAATTTCAATGTGAGAAATGACCTGAAATTAATAGTTAATCTTAAATGTGGAGCATTTCTTATTTTCTCTTCAGCATGTTCTCTTTTCAACTCAATTATCAGGAATATAATATATAAGCAATCAACCCCATGTAATTAATTTATCCTATGATGAATAGAAAAGTATTTATTTGTTCAACTGCTTCAAATATTTCTTTCCTTTCCTTGTTTTCTCCTAAAAATATTGTATATTCTTAAAATTTGAAGATAACTATTTGATCTTTGTCATCCTAGAAGGTGAAATACAGTACTGTTGGTGAAATTTAGCCAGTGAAAATATTTTTGTACTATTTTATAAGAATGAAAAATATAGAATTATTATATGGTGGTTGTGTTTTTTGCACATTATCTGATAAAAGCCTCATAACAATCCCATGTAGATATTGTTATTAGGCCTACTTTATGGATAAGAAAACTTGTCCAAGGTCACCTGACTAGTAACCTTGGTAAGTAGCATTATCAGTATTTGAACCCCATCTGTCTGGCTGTGGTTCACACTGTTAACCATTAGTTAATATTGTATTTTAACCATCCATTTAGTTTCTGTGCTGATCTGTCAGATGTCCAATTCAGGCTTTTATTAATATACCTCTGGAATTTTTACTGGGTGAATTCAGTGTTGATGTTGTTTTTATAGTTCCCTGAACTCTTATTTGAAGAAGAGACAGAACAGTGTGCTGACTTATGCCTCCGTCTTCTCCGACACTGTAGCAGTAGTATCAGTACCATCCGGTCACATGCTAGTGCCTCACTTTACCTGCTCATGAGACAAAACTTTGAGATTGGGAATGTAAGTATTTTTCCATAAAAATTCTCTGGATTTATAATGAAATATAACTTTAATAGATAGCTATTAAATAGTTCTGGGAAGAGCATGGAGCTTTTGTACATTTTGAGTCTATCTTAGATTGTATTGATATTTTTCATTCTGTGAATATCTTACCCAAGTCCAAATCTCCAGTTTTGTTTCCTATACCATGTATAGATAGAGATATAAATAAATAAATATACGACAGTATAGACTTAGAATATAAATGTATGTTTAGCAATTTTAAATTTTAATTATCACCCAATCAAAAAGAAAGTAATAAAGAAAATTAAAGGCTTAAATATCTTGGCTTGATATTTTATGATCGCATTTTACAGCTTTTAAAAAATTCTTTTTTTCATTTTTTACTAGATATTATATTCATGTTTTCATTAGATATTATGTTCATTCATTTTTTTCTTTCATGTACCAGGATTGAACTGAAGGGTGCTTAAACACTGAGCCATATCTCCAGCCCTTTTTTTTTTCAACTTTTATTTTGAAACAGGGTCCTGCTAAGCTGCATAGGGCCTCTCCTAGGTTGCTGAGGCTGGCTTTGAACCTGTGATCCTTCTGCCTCTATCTGCTGGGATTATAGGCTTGTGCCACTGTGCCTAGCATTTTTTCCTACCCTTTTGAGTCACATATTTAATTCATTTATTTGTACTTATGTAAATATTTAAGGCCATGAATTTCCTTTAATTACTTCTTTTGGTGTCTGCTTGGTATGTCTAATGTGTAGTAATATTGTAATTTCAGTTTGTATCAGTTTATATTTTCTTTTTAAGCCAAAGAGTCAACAAGTATCTTTTATTTAAAAGTTTTGGTGTTTTATTACATTATAATTATACAGTGTATAACATTTAGCCTTTTATGTACTATGGGTATGTATCTTTGTGTCCAAATCTAAAATCAGTTTTTATGAGTTTGTCATAAGCACCTAAAAGAAGAGACATTTCTATATTCAGAATATTGAGTTAATATATACTAAACAAATACATTGTATTTTTTTTTTTTTTTTTTTTTTTTGGAACCGGGGATTGAACTCAGGGGCACTCGGCCACTGAGCCACATCTCCAGCCCTATTTTGTATTTTATTTAGAGACAGGGTCTCACCGAGTTGCTTAGGGCCTCGCCAAGTTGCTGAGGCTGGCTTTGAACTCGAGATCCTCCTGGCTCAGCCTCCCAAGTCGCATTGTATTATTTTGTGTTTCTATATCCTTGTTTATTTTTTGGTTTATTCAATTGACTGATAGAGGTTAATTAACATATACATATGTTTTATCTTTTCTTTAGCTCTTACTTTAGGGTGTTAATATTCATAACTATTTTGTCTTCTTTTGAATTAGTCCCCTTTGAATTAAGAACACTCTTGGTTGCATTTAAAACTCTTGGCCCAAATTCCACATTGTATGGCATTATATCTTGACCTCTGCTTTCTTTTTAATTTGTACTTGCTTCAGTTACCTTTGCCTGTTTTTTAATTTTTACTTTATTTTGTGTGCCTGTCATATACACCTTACAGCAGAGTTTTGCTTTATGATCTGATCTCTAATTTGAATTAAATTTTTATTTGTTATTATATTGGATATGTCCTAGAATTCTGTTGCATTATTTTGTAATGCCTTCTTCCCCTGCTCATCTCCCCCTTAAAAATTTTGTTTTGATTATTCTCATCTTACACTATATGGTCATTTCACCTTATTTTATGGGTGTAGTGTTTATTACATTTAGCAAAATTTATATTTTTCTCTAATAAGTACATGTATAATTATATAATACCCCCAGGCCTCTGTTTCTTTAGCCTCACACATTCTCAATGGGGCAGTATTGTCACCAAGGGATTAAAAATTGGTTCTTGTGGAGATTAAAAGAAGAAAAACCCTATCTATTACAATGGTCTGTGGACCTCCAAAGTTCAACATTCTTTAGAATCTTTTCCTCTCATTTTTTTTTTAAGTTTGCTCTCTCTACTTTATTCATACAGATTCTAATATAGTACCAAAATCTTATAGTTAAATGAAGTGGTTATAACATATAAAAGCAGATGAATATTAAATACAGGATATAACTACCAAATTTTATAACTAATGAAAACAAAACATTAATTTTTATATTATTTTCATATTCATAAAGTCTAGAGGGGTGATTGATTTTATAATGATTCATAGTTAAAAGCAGATGGTTCACAATTTCAAAATAAAGTTAAAAATTAATGTAAAGCATAATGGTTTAGGAAACCTACAAAATGTAATAATTTAGAAAATTATTTAAATCATTAAATTCTTACTAATTGCACTATTGGTTTGGTTTTTTTGGCTCTTTTTAGTTTTTATTATGGCAAAATAAACATGATATAATATTTATTTTCTTCATCTTTTTTTATTTATGTTTTTTAATTTTTTTAATTTATTTTGATTCATTGTACACAAATGGAATACAATCGTTGTTTCTCTGATTGTACACAAAGTAGAGGGATTTTTTTGTTTTTTGGGTTTTTTTGGTACTGGGATTAAACCTAGGCATGCTTTACCACTGAGCCACATCCCCACTTCTTTTATATTTTTTTAATTTTGAGTGGCTGGCCTTGAACATGTGATCCTCCTGCTGTAGCCTCCCCAGTCATGGGGATTATAGGCATGCGCTATTATACTTGACCATTGAAATAGATTTTAAGAAATTGAATTTTTAATTTGCTGAACAAATACCAGTTTTGAATTATTTTAATATGATTATATAGCTCTTTTTTATATTTACAGAAATTGCCAATTTGATATATTACTACTTAGACCAAAAAAAGACATGAAAATTTAACCAAGCAAGCTATAAAATCAATTTAAATTTAGTTTTCAGTTTTTTACTGTAAAATTTTTATTTAGTCATTCATACCTTTACATTGAATAAAAAAAAGCTCTGTATTTATTTTTTTAGTATACAAATCCAGATATACACTGTGTCTGTGGTATCAGAATTTAATAGGGGAGGAATGATTAGAAAAAAATATAAAAAGGTTTCTAGGGAGACGATAATGGGAAAAAAGCTAAGAAACACTGTTTGAGACAGTAGCTATTAACTCCCTTTTCTTTCATCCCCTCTGTCATTCTTCCTACCTCAACATTTCAATAAACTACCTTTCTTATTCTTTATAAATGTATTGTTGAGAATGCATGCATGTTGTCAACTTCAAATAATATTGATTTCTGGGCTGGGGTTGTGGCTCAGTGGTAGAGCGCTTGCCTGGCATGAGTGAGGCCCTGGGTTCGATCCTCAGCACCACATAAAAAATAAAATGAATTAAAAGGTGTCCACCTACAACTAAAACAAAATATTTTTTAAAATAATAATAATAGTACTGATTTCTATCTATTGCAGATGACGACATTCTCCTTTTCATCATCTTTCTTCCCTCCCAGTTTTCTCTTAATTGCAGCACTTCAATCTTAGTTCTTAGTCCTGTAAAGTGAAAATTTGCAGGTCTGTTTTGTTCTGTTTTTAATCATCTCTTACTTGACTAAATATTGTCCTTAAAGAAGTCTTAGGAATAATATTTCCCAAGTTCCTAGTTGTTTGAAGTTGTCTATACTTGTAGGACAATAAGAGTGATTATGAAATTTTTGCCTCAGACTTTGAATAATAAAAAGGTCAACAAAACATATTAAAGAATATTTAATAGGGAGGAAAAATGATACTTAACTTTCCCCGCCCCCAACGCTCAAGGGAATCTTTCTCTCTATTTAAAATTGAACATGAAGGGGTACTGTATTTTATCAAATGCTTTCTCTGCGTCTATTGAAATAATCATGTGGTTCTTGACTTTAAGTCTATTGATGTGGTGAATTACATTTATTGATTTCTGGATGTTGAACCAACCTTGCATACCCGGGATGAAACCCACTTGATCATGGTGCACTATCTTTTTAATATGCTTTTGTATGCGATTTGCTAAAATTTTGTTAAGAATTTTTGCATCTATCTTCATTAGGGATATTGGTCTGAAATTTTCTTTCCTCGATGTGTCCTTCTCTGGTTTTGGTATCAGGGTGATATTAGCTTCATAGAATGAGTTTGGAAGGGTTCCCTCCTCCTCTATTTCATGAAATCCTTTGAGGAGTATTGGAATGAGCTCTTCTTTGAAGGTCTTGTAGAACTCGGCTGTGAATCCATCTGGTCCTGAACTTTTCTTTGTTGGTAGGCTTTTGATGACTTCTTCTATTTCATTGCTTGAAATTGATCTATTCAAGTTGCATCTTACCCCAATTAGAATGCCTTTTATTAAGAATACAGGCAACAACAGGTGTTGGCGAGGATGTGGGGAAAAGGGTACACTCATACATTGCTGGTGGGAGTGCAAGTTGGTGCAGCCACTCTGGAAAGCAGTGTGGAGATTCCTTAGAAAACTTGGAATGGATCCACCATTTGACCCGGCTATCCCACTCCTTGGCCTATACCCAAAGGACTTAAAATCAGATTACTACAGTGATGCAGCCACATCAATGTTCATAGCTGCTCAATTCACAATAGCTAGATTGTGGAACCAACCTAGATGTCCTTCAATAGATGAATGGATAAAGAAACTGTGGTATATATACACAATGGAATATTACTCAGCCATAAAGAAGAATAAAATTATGGCATTTGTAGGTAAATGGATAATGTTGGAGACTATTATGCTAAGTGAGATCAGCCAATCCCAAAAATCCAAAGGCCGAATGGTCTCTCTGATAAGTGAATGATGATGCATAATGTGGGGTGGAATGATGGCAAGAATGGAGAAAGGATAGAGAGCATAGAGGGGAAGGGAGGGGTAGAGTTGAGGTTGGGGAGTAAGAATAATAACAGTATGTGTGACAGACATCATTGCCCTGTGTACATGTATGAATGCACAGATGGGGTGGCTCTGCTTTGTGTACAACCAGAAAAACAATTGCTGTACTCCATTTGTGTTCAATGAATCAAAAAATTAAATAAAAATAAAATAAAATAAAATAAAATAAAATTGAATGGCTTTTCTTGTATGTGTCTTGGTATTGGCTGATTTTTGTTGAATTTTTCAGATACATAATGTATACTTTCATTTGATTTATTTCATAGAACTTTTTTTTCAGAAAATTTTCTTGAATATAAAATTCCATATTTATTTTGTTCTGATTGTTTGTTTGGGTTTCCTTGCTGGGTACCAGTTATACATATGTTTGATCTTCTTTGCTTTAGTTTTTTACCTATCATATTCTCTTCTTTTTTGACAATTTTAAAATTTCATCTTCATTTACATTTTTTTCAAGTAAAATTTTTCTTGTGCCAGCTCATATTTAATCTCCTATTTTATGTTATTTGTTTTTTATTCTTACCATTTTTTCTTGAGTTCTCATAATTTTCTCATTTTTCTTCCTAAAGGTAATGTCTTCATAAATTTCTATAAGGCAGAATATTTCATTAGAATTTTCATCTCTTTATAGACAGTATTTTTCTATTAAGTAAAGTCGTGCATCTTTTTTTTTTTTTTTTTTTTTTTTTGATACTAGGAGTTGAACTCAGGGGCTCTTAATCACTGAGCCACATCCCTAGCCCTTTTTTGTATTTTATTTAGAGGCAAGGTCTTACTGAGTTGCTTAGGGCCTTGCTAAGTTGCTGAGGCCTGCTTTGAACTTAAGCTCCTCCTGCCTCAGCCTCCTGAGCTGCTGGAATTACAGGTGTGTGGCACTGTGCCCAGCAAGTCATTCATCTTTTAACAATGTTTTGGTCAATGACAGACTACCTACACAATGGTGGTCCTGTAATATTATATCATCATATTATAGCCAATTTGGTGTGTGTACACCAAATCAAAGAGTACACTCTTTGATTCACACAATGACAGAAACACCTAAGGGCACATTTCTGGTATCTCTGTTATTAATGGATACATGCATGTAGTCTTTATCTGGTGAGTTTTGCTTATCTTTTTTTACCATTTTATTAATAAACAGAATAAATTGGATTATTGACCCAACTATTTGTAGGAAGTTCTTTCCAGAATGTGTTTTTGTTTCTGGGTGTCATGATGCATGCCTGTAATCCCAGCTGCTCGGGAGCCAAGGCAGGAGTGTTGCAGGTTCAAGTCCAGGTTGGGCAATTTAGCAAGACCTAGTCTCAAAATAAAATTAAAAGGACTGAGGATGTAGCTCAGTAGTAGAACATTTGCCTGACATATTCTAGGCTCCAGATTCAATTCTCAGTACCACCCCCAAACCCAGCATGCACGCACATACACACACACACACAAATATATTTTTACTGGGATTTTGCTGTAAAATGCACATCTTGCTTAACTTTCTGAACTTTCTGAATGGTTCCTCTCTGTTGAGTCCTACTAGATTTTTAGATTATTTTATTTTCCAGACAAACAGTTTTATCACTTCAAGGCAAGTTTCTTATTTAAAGGGATTATTTTTTTTCCCCATTAGTTCTGAAATCTGTGCCTTGGGATACCTCATTTTACTTTCGCTTCATTGTCTTGCATTGGAACTACTTCCTGTCTTAGTTTATCTTAGTAACCCTTACTCACTTTTTGAATATATGGATTTTATGTCTTACCTCATTTTGATAAAGATAGAGTTTATGGGATTTCTTTTTCCTATTCATCTTTTATTCTTCATGAACTTCAAGAGGAACAATGGGAAATTACTATTCACACAAGTCCTCTTTCTTTTTTGTCTTTAATTTTATTTTATTGGTTCTTCTTAGTACTAAGTCCTCTTTCTTAATCCAGAACAATAGAGTCTAGTTACTTTATTGACTTCATTTAGTTTTTTTTTTTTTTTTAAATTTTTTTTAGTTTTGTACGTGGTACTGAGGATCAAACCGGGTGCCACAAGCATGCAAGCGCTTCACCACTGAGCCACAACTCTAGCCCATTTTTTCTTTTCTTTTCTTTTCTTTTTTTTTTTTTTTTTTTTTTTTTTTTTTTGTGGTGCTATGGATTGAACCCAGGGCCTGTGCTTATGAGGCAAGCACTCTACCAACTGAGCTATATCCTCAGCCCTCATTTAGTTTTTGAAATAAAGTCCCTAAAATTTTACCACCCTTAAGAGTTTTTTGATATTTTTTCTGTTATTTTAGGAAAGCTTTGTATAGTAAAGGGGAAAAGGCAATTTATCATATTACTAACAGGTAGTACCTATGAAAAGGAATAGGTGATTTTAAATTGGCAGTGGTGCATATGGTTTATATTCAGCAGATTCTGAAGTATTGAACTGTGTGCCAAGTTTGGGAAACATAGATGAAAGGACCATCCTTTTTTTCAAATAGCTTAGCATTTAATGGGACAGGATATGAATAAGCAGTGTTCATCTAATATATGAACCTATTTCAGATGGTTCTGTATTATATAAATTAATATTAAGTAAAGCACAAGAGCATATGATACTGAGCAGGTACTGAATAAGTGCCTGCTGTTGTTAATATAATGAGAGATAAGCAGAGGGCTTTGTGTAAGCACATAGAAGAGCAGCTTATGACTCAGGAATGGGTTTCCAGAAAGAGCAAATGCTTTAACTATGAAGATTTACCCAATCAGATGGATAAGTGGATAGAAGTTTTAAGTAAAGAAAATAGTATATTAGGAAGTCATGGAAATAAAAGAAGGAAACAGCTAAACACAAAGCCTTTTGGCACTCCTTGATAGTTGTGGCTGGAACAAAGAATACTAAGGAATGAAGTCGTAATTGCAAAGGCCTAGACTAACTTATAGGCAGTTTTGTTTATCAGTTTACTCTTGGTTTGTACTGTATGGTTTGATTTACTTACGGAGTTGAATACTTGAGTTTTATCCTTAATGCTATGGGAGGCCACTGGAGTATTGTAAGGAGAGGACTGATGTGTTACGATGTGCATTTTATACAAAGATCCTTGGTGCTACATAGAAGATGACCTTAAGAGATAAGAGAAGAAGTCAAGGAGATTAACTAGGAAGTTATTACAGTAATCCAAGAAAGAAATGGTAAGGGTGTAAACTAAAGCAGTGGCATGGGAATGGAGAAAGGATGGATTAGAACAGATTAGGGGATGATATGGGTTAGATTTATTGTACCAATAATGAAATGGAAGAATAAGCGTGAGATGATAAGAGCACCATTTATGTAGATCATCAATAGGAAGAGAAAGTATGTTAGACATGTTGACCTTGAGGTATCCTTGAAACATCCAGATGTAGCTATCTAATAAAACATAATAGTCTGGAGCTCTGGAGAGAAATATAATTTGAAGACAAAAACACAGGCTAGACGAAGGCAAAGGCATCAGTGAGGACTTAGAGCATATCAAATATGAAGAGAGGTTTTTGACAGAATTTTGGGAACATGAGTATTTAAAAAAGATGATCAAGGAACAAAGGAGTTGAAAGAGGAGTGGATGAAGAATAGGAAAACCAGTATAAAGTGGTGCCACTGAAGATCTAGGAGGAAATTATCAATTGTTAGTACATCCAAATATATAAAGATATCAAGTAAAATATTGACCAAAAAAGTGTCTTGGATTTGGCACTTAGTAGGTTATCATTGATAACCTCTCAAGAGTGGTTTCATAACAGGGAATGGTGGAACAGAAATGGATTTACAGTAAAAAAGGAAGAATGTACATTTTAAATGCTTAAAGGCATCATTCCAAAAGTTTCTACCCTAAGTTAACATATGAAATATGTTAAATTATTTTCATGTACTATGGACCTAATTAAATGGACTAGAGTTTAAATGCTACATTTTCAACTTAAGGGTTTTGTGATGTCAGTCAGGCTCCTTAACCTTATCAGTAAAATGGTGTTATTATATAACATATACCTCATAATAGATAAACATAAAGATCTAGACACAATTCTGATTCAACTCTTAACACCGGCCTTTTTTAACCCTGTTTCTTAACACATTACTTGTAGCAAGATTCTAATTTCTATGCCCTTTCTAAAATAAGATTTCAATATGCATGTTTCATTATTTTAAAATTTATTATTAACTCAGAATGGTATTTTTTTCATCATATATTTTTTTCCTCTGGCAAAGAAATAAAAAACGCTTTTTACTTTAAGTTTTCTTGTATTAAATACTGACCTGACCATTTCTCTGTTACAGAATTTTGCCAGGGTTAAAATGCAAGTAACAATGTCACTATCCTCCTTGGTGGGCACGTCTCAGAATTTTAATGAAGAATTTTTAAGACGTTCTTTAAAGACTATACTGACATATGCTGAAGAAGATCTGGAATTGAGGGAAACAACATTTCCTGATCAGGTCAGAAATGTTACTTTACAAATTATTAATTGAAATAGGCACTTTTCAGATTGTTAAATATCAGTTTTTGCTGGTGGGTCTTTTGTTTTTCTTTTAGTCCTCTTATATGCCTCAGAGAAGACGGAATCTTTATTTTATTAAGATGCCCTTCCTTTGGGGGATAGTCAGTATCTTTGGTATTTAATTCTTTACTTTTGTAAATGAGTAAAACCATAGACTTAGGCAATACAGAAAAAGCATTATGATGAAACATTACTCTCACTTATTAGTCAAACAGTAGTTTGCCTTAAAAAACTAAAGTTTCTACAAATTACCCTTTAGTAAAAGGAGAAACAGGACAGAATTTTCCATTTGCACTCTTTATTCCCTGTATCCCTATAGTTTATTTCTACTTATAGCTCTCCTTATTTCCAGGTTAAAAAACAAAACAAAATAAAGAAAAAAAAACTGGAAAAACATGGTCTGCTGAGCAATTTATATAGTTCACTACCTTTCCTTTCTGTACCCCAGCATTCCTACCTACTGTAGAACTCTGTCAATATCATATAATTTGTTTTGAAATCTTTATGTTTATTTGAAGTATCTCCCAAGCTAATGTAGTGACTGTAAATGAATAATAAAGCATTTTTATATAATTCTCTGATACAGGTCCAAGATCTGGTTTTCAATCTTCACATGATCCTTTCTGATACGGTTAAAATGAAGGAACATCAGGAAGATCCTGAAATGTTGATTGATCTAATGTACAGGTAGCATTTGTTTGATTCCTTGATATTTTATAGAATGAGTTTAGTAAGACATATGAATAACACTAGATAAAAAAGTTAATCATACAAAAATTATTTAAGTGATTTTTCTAATGGTAGATTGAAAAGTTCCAAGCTACTTTTTTTAAAAAAATATTTTTTAGTCGTCAATGGATCTTTTATTTTATTTATTTATATGTGATGCTGAGTATTAAACCCAGGGCCTCACACATGCCAGGCAAGCATTCTACCACTGAGTCACAACTTCAGCCCCCCAAGCCACTTTTTATATCTTCTGTGTCACCTGTTTTAAGAACTATGTAAAAGTATATTAATAGAAGACATTTCAGTTCTTGACTAGGGATGGTGGGAGATAAAGTGGAAAAAGGGAAGAGGGAATATATACAAATAAGTATGAGAAAACTTGAGATTGATGTATGTGTTCATTTTGTTATACTGCTTATGGTCAAGGTCTTATGAGTATATACATATGTCAGAACTTAGCAAATCATAAATATATGTAGTTTATTACCTATCACTTTTGTCTCAGTAAAGCTGTTTTTTTTTTTTTAAGAACTATCATTTATCTCTCAATAAAGCTGTTTTTTTTTAAAAAAGAAAAAAAAAAGAACTGTGCATACCTGTTAAGGATATTCATTGGTTATCAAAAATGGGATTTCAAAAATAATCATAGATGCGTATTTAACACCTTGGTGTCCTAGGAAGGCCCAAAACCTATATTTTAGTGGTATAAATCAGTCATTTAAGAAGAAAATACATACATGTATGATTACACAAATGGTGTGACTCTACGTGTATACAACCAGAGAAACAACAGCTGTACCCCATTTGTGTACAATGAATCAAAATAAATTAAAAGAAGAAAATACAGTATATGTATGCTTTATCATAACATTAATTATCTTTATTTTAAATATAATTATGACTAAAGATATTGATTCTGGGAATAAATTTTGAGAAATCTATAGTTCCTTTTTGTATCTTGATAAATCAGTAGTAAAAAATTAGAATTTTTTTGCTGTATGACCCTTTCTTTTCTGTTTTGCAGTTCATTAAAAACACAAGTAAAACAACTTTATTCTCTCTAAAGTAGAGATGATATATCTGGACATGGTGGTGCACACGTATAATCCCAGCTAGTCAGGAGGCTGAGGCAGGAAAGTCATAGGTTCTAGATCAAGCTGGGCAATTCAGCAAGGTTCTCAAGAAAAGTTGGGGGCAGGGAATGTAGCTCAGTGGTAGAGCACCCCTGGGTTCAATCCTAGGACTCAGTACTGCAAACAATAACAAAAGGCACCTTCATAGGTTGCATACAGAAACAGAAACCTGTCCAGGTAAACTCCAAATAAGCTATCTAAAAATTTCTCTTAGCTTGAGAAGCATATGCTCATTGAGAAGAATTTCTGTTTCAATTAGAATTGCCAAGGGTTACCAGACCTCTCCAGATCTACGATTGACCTGGTTGCAGAACATGGCTGGCAAACACTCAGAACGAAGCAATCATGCTGAAGCTGCACAGTGTCTAGTCCACTCGGCAGCACTCGTTGCTGAGTATTTGAGCATGTTAGAGGACCGGAAATATCTGCCTGTGGGATGTGTAACATTTCAGGTAGGAATCTGCCAGGTATACATTAAATCAAGGTATGTCCTGTTTGGGTTTTAAATTTTACTCACTCGTGTTTGAGTCCTTCAGTTTGTAAAGAAAGACAAAGATTGAAGCTAAAGTGTGACAAGGTTAATTAACATTAATGTTACACTATCATTGTCACTAATGCATTTTTTGCACTAATGCATTTTTAAAGAGTATTCCTCATTAATTTTCTTTCCACAGTTTCTTACCCCTAAATTATCAATAATTTCTTTTCTTTGCCTTTACTGCTTTGTAATCAGTTATGGGCTTTAGCATCTTTGAAAATGTATTATACTCAAAATACTGAGAATCAGAATTTAGTCCACAGTCTCTATTGGCTTTTACTTAACTCACCCCATAAGTCAACATTCTTCATTCCTTGTATGAAATATATTAATATCATGATTCACAGATGATAACTTACTCCCTAGTAGAGGTACTTTCCTCTGACCCACTAATTGAATTCTTTTCTTACCAAGAGTCAGTTAATGGTCAAGTGTGGTGGTACACTCCGCAACTCAGGAGGCTAAGGCAGGAGGATCACAAGTACAAGGTCAGCCTGGGAAACTTAGGGAGACCCTGTCTCAAAATTTTAAAAAGGGCTGGGGATGTAGTTCAGTAATAGGGTACCCTGAATTCAATCTCCATTATTGCCAAAAAAAAAGGGGAGAGGAGAATCAGTTATGTTTTGCCTTCCTTCAAAACCTGTTAAGACAGGTTTAGGATATTACAAAATTTTAATTAACTGTGATATCTTCTAATGATATTAGAAAGCAGAAAATTACTTGTCTGAAAACAAAATCAAATGTTTTGCAATGATTCAGTAAAGATGAACCTCTAAATTAATTTCCATTGAATTAATTTTGGACCAGACAAATATAAAAGATTGAGGGAAAATCTCCTAAAAATCTAGGATAATTTGATTATCTTCAAATTCAAGTTTTTACTCTCTACTCAAGAGACTGCATAAAACTCTGATTTGGATACCAATATGCAAAGACAAGACCTTGGACCTACTTCTAAAGTTGATAAATGAGTATTCATTTATAGTAAATGTTTATGTTAAAACACTTAAGGTATGTATCATGTCTTACTTTTTAAAAACAATGACTGATTCTAATTTTATTGGGTAAGAGGACTTTTATTATACCTGTGTAAGCCAAGAGACCATTTTTGTACTTTAATTACTTTTACAGAGAGCTTTGAGATCAACTCAATCAAAAAGAAAGACTATGTAAGTCCCTTTAAATGTCCTAAGTCATATCACTCTTTAATCTTTTTTTGCACAACTTTTTATTGAGGGAAAAGTTGTCCAGCAATAGCACTGCCATTTTATTATCATCTTCAAAAATAGAAAGTCTTTTTATTGTTTACCTTTTTTTTCCCTAGCATTGAGTTGAACCCAAAGTCTTACATATGCTAAGCAAGCATTCTACTACTCTGAACTATGTCCCTAGCCCTTCCTTTTTTTTTTAACCTAAGCTGACAATCATATTTCACCTTCAATTACTTTGTGTACATTTTTCATGCTACAAAATTAATTCCATTTTGCAAAATTTTTCATTTTTTTTTCCTCTAGAATATTTCATCTAATGTTTTGGAAGAGTCTGCAGTCTCAGATGATGTGGTATCTCCAGATGAAGAAGGTATCTGCTCTGGAAAGTACTTTACTGAGTCAGGACTTGTGGGATTACTGGAACAAGCAGCTGCTTCTTTCTCTATGGTAGATGACTCTTATTCATTCTCTTTCCACAGTTTCCATACCTCCTAATTATCAGTGACATGTATATTTATTCTCTCTGCCTTGTCATCTTGCCTTTCCTTTAAGATAATTTCCTCCAAATACGTTTAGCATGTAGAAACAGATTTTCATTCTAGATTCACCATTGCTTACTCCTTTTGGTTTTAACAGTCTGTCACTTATCCCAGGGTTTCTCATTTGTTTATGAACCAGGATATAGTCCACAACAGATAAAATAAAACAAAACTTCCCTGGGTAATTTAAGTTCTACTTTGAGTAGCCTAACTTGGCTGTATATGGCTGTATATGGGGTGAAATGGAGACTCTACTTTCCAGTTTGTTGGGCATTGCTTGGTGAGCAATGCTAAGCATCCCTCCCATCCCATTGGCTACATACTACCCTTAGTAGGTAGATTATGGGGGCTTAAAACTTACCTGTCCCAGCTTTCTAAACTATATTTGGAGTCCCTTGCCTTACTACCCTACTATTGCTATAATCTTATCTCCTTCCATCTGTATGCGAAGAATTGAAGCAGGTGGAGCGCAGATGGGATGTTTATAGAAGGAAAGGAGCCAAATCTTGCTTGCCTTCTTGAACCATGTAGATACGTTTAGATGCTTTCTTTATCTTTACTGCTTAGTGTTCAGTGTCTCAGCACCAAGATTTAGAAGATACTGAGGTTCATGATAGAGTAAGAGGGAAGCTTGAGCTAACATGCAAAGCCTCTCTCCTTCCTAATTGGGAATGGGTTATTTCTTCTCCAGGCCTTAGCCCTATCCTGAAATATATTGGCTAATGACACAGATTTAGAAGGCATATTGCCAACGTTCAAATCCTGACTCTGCTGCTTATTGTATTACTTCATGATACAAATTAATCTCTGGGTGTCTCACTTATCTTTCCTATTAAATACACCTAATATAGTACCTACCTTATGGAATTGTTATTAGGATTAAATGAATAAAAAAAATATGTAAAGTACTTACCACAGTGGCTGTCTCTAAGTACTAGTATGTTTTCTATTATCACTATTATAATTATTGGCTCCTGCATTCATTTAATGAAATTGGGCATAGTGGCACACAACTGTAATCCCAGCTACTCCAGGAGCAGAGGCAGGAGAATTGCAAGTGCCAGGTCAACCTCAGTAACTTAGTAAGACCCTGTCTCAAAATAAAAAATAAAAAGAACAGAGGATGTAGCTCAATGGTAGTGTGCCCCTGGTTCAATCCCCAATACCACAAAAATCAGTAAATAAATGAATAAAATGTAGTAGTGTTACTCTTAAGAGTATAAATTTCTTGCCTCTAAAAATCTTGACTGTCCAGTTCCTCCCCTAGACTAGTCTGAATTATCATGGGAGAAAGCTTTTTTGCTATTGATAGAATATTTCAGTAAACATAACTATATGTGTTGTGTGTATAATTTTAATAATTTACAGTAGTGCATTTAGATTGGGTGATAGTGACATATATTACAGACTTTTTTGCAAATATATAATTTCATTCTTTTTATATATAACTATATATTGTATATACATAATTGCATATTGCATAATTATGAATTCCATTTTTTTTCAGTTAATCTGTTTTATTTTAATTTAAATAATTACTGGACATTAAAGTTACATATTTCACTATTAGCTATATTATTGCTTAAATATACTTCTGTGAACTGACTAGGAAATATAAAGACCACATGTTTATTTCTTTGGGAGAGTATGCTTGCTGATCTGTGAAGCAATGAGAACTCATCAACTGCTTTTGGAAAACATCTTCATATTCTCTGTACAGTACCAATCCATTTTCAAGGATAAGGGATGAAATAGCAGTGCAGACACATCTCCCACTCTGATTATAACCAGATCAACCAGTGGCCAACTGGTGGCTAAGTAGCTGCCAGTGGAAGAAAATCTGGTGACTCAAAACCTTCTCATACTTTGTTAAACATCAAATTGTTTGAAGATTTTTCTGTAGGAGATTCTCTATGTCACCTTAGAGTATTTTTGAAAAGTAAATGGTTTTAGTTTCCCAGGAGGATGCGGATTATCAGATTATAGGAGAATTAGGTATCAATATAATACCAGTAAAATAATTGAATTTTTTTTATTCCTCTGCTCAGAATTAGTTCCTACAAAGGTTTTTATACTTTTTAAGCAACTATATACACACACATATTTACCTTAGTGAAGTAATTATGGGATAAATAAAAGCAGAATGTCCAATTCAAATTACATAGAAACAAATATGCATTTGTAGATGTGTATATGCATGCATACATATCTGTCCATCTAGAGGAGATCATACATTGTGTAAAATTCTTTTGTTGTACCTTAATACGACTAAAAATTAATGTTTTTTTATGTCCTATTGGAAAAGCTTCAGTGGTGTTGTCAGAAGAAATATTATGCTTTTATAAATCATAATTATTTTACTTTCTTATTAATATAAAAAAGCAATGTCTTGTAAACATTATTTTTATAGGCTGGCATGTATGAAGCAGTTAATGAGGTTTACAAAGTACTTATTCCTATTCATGAAGCTAATCGGGATGCAAAGAAACTATCCACAATTCACGGTAAACTTCAAGAAGCGTTCAGCAAAATTGTTCATCAGGTAATGATTCCAATTTCTAGTTTTAGTATAAGCAGAGAAGACTGTGTGGAAGCCTTAGTGTTCTGATGTGAAACTAAATTCCATGAAGTGATCATTTTAATCAGGTTACAAATGAGCACTCAAAATGATGGCTAATGGCTAAAGCAAGACTAATTAACAAGAAGTGAATTTGCCTAAAGTAGATGATGATCATTATGATTTTACACATAAGTTTTTGTTTTTGCTTTCGTTTCATTTTTTAAAAATAAATTACCAGGCCAGACACGGGGACACACACTAATTCCCGTGGCTTTGGTATAAGGATCACAGGTTCAAAGCTGGCCTCAGCAATTTAGTAAGGCCCTGTATCAAAATAAAAACTAAAAAGGGCTGGGGATGTGGCTCTGTGATTATGCTCTTCTGGGTTCAATCCCTGGTACCAAAAATAAATAAGTATATAAATAAATAAAAATAAATTGTTAGCAAGTTTTTAAAAATATTGATTTATTGGCCAGGCACAGTGGCACACGCCTGTAATCCCAGTACTTGGGAGGCTGAGGCAGGAGGATCGCGAGTTCAAAGCCAGCCTCAGCAACTTAGCGAGGCCCTAAGCACCTCAGTGAGACCCTGTCTCTAAATAAAATACAAAATAGAGCTGGGGATGTGGCTCAGTGGTCGAGTGCCCCTGGGTTCAATCCCTAGTACCCCCCCCAAAAAAAATTGATTTATTTTTTGTTTCACAGCGTAGGTTATAATTGAATCTGATTTTTAAATTGATGTTTATTCCTCTGCTGCCAAAAGTTTCTAGATTTTTTTTTATTCAATGGCGTGAAACTGTAATAAACTTCTAATACTTTTCATGACTGCAGCTGAACTTTATTCTTCCTTGACGTTTACATTATCATCCTTTGATATATTTGTAATATAAAAATAATAGTGAAAATAATGAATAAAATAGATCTTTATAATTTAATTATAACAGTATGATTTTAGTACTTTATAGTTCATTATGTAATCCCCATGTTATCACCAAAATTGAAATCAAATTAAGTATGGTTTTAAAATGAAGTAGACTATTAGCAATTGATTTTCTTGAAACTCAAATTCTTGGCTCTATTGAAATATTCTGAAATGTCCCATTGAGCCTTCTCCAGTCTCCACTTTTCTGTTCCTTTGCCTGTGCTACCCATGTTGTTACCTGCTGCTGCCATCCTCTACAAAGGAGGTAGAGAAGAGATTATTCCTTTTCAGTACTAGTCCTACTTTATTGTCTGTCAGCTTGGCCTTCTCTTTCTTGCCATGGGCTAAGCAGTTATGAATGAGTTGATTATGACCTAAAAATAACATAGGGCTGCTAATCCTGTTAAGCCAGGATTCTGTTATTTACTAAAATACTAAAGTTGCAAAAGTTGATTAGGCTTCATAATCATAACAAGTTAGTCTTTTTATAATCAGTTGTACCTATACTAAGGAAGGAACCTCATCCCAGTTTCTAGAGCTGTGAATTACAAATTGTAGATATCAAGTCTGAAACATCTAGAACTAGTTGTTTCCAAGAAATTTCATCCATTTATATCAGTGGCACTTGAGCAAATTGCAATTTGTATTCCAATTTAACCTGGGTAGTTCAGTGAAGCACAGCTCATCGTAGTTGGAGATCTAATTTAGACACATAAATGGAACAAGCATCTGGTTTTCTTCCCCCAAAATATGTACTTTAACTTTTAGAAAGTATTTTGCACTTTTCACTTCAAAAGTTTCAAGTTTTAAAAGGCAATATTTTAACTTCTAGGTTTTGAACAAGCAATTTATAAAATTATTATAGATCCTAAGTGAAAGAACATGTTGTTTTAAATATCTTGTTATCTTCTATTCATGGAGAAGAAATTATGGTATATGATGCCTTACACTATTCATCTTCCTTTGGCCTTTTTTTTTTTTTTCTTTTTAAATAGTTTTTTTTTTTTATATGACTTGCCCTTTTTTACTTTTTATTATACAGAGTACTGGCTGGGAGGTAGGTAATGTTTTAGTTAGTTAAAGACACTAATAGTTTGATTTGATCAGATTTCTTTATGCCAATGCTTTACCCACATCTGCTAGCTGTGGGCATTCTGTTGCTCTCTGCTATCAACTGAATTCATTAACCAAAGAAATTTTGTTAAAATACTGTAAGTTATTTTAAGAAATTTTTTATTAAGAGGTTGTAGGCAGTGCATGGAAATCCATATGTTACACTAATGAGATTCTTTGGTAAATGAGCCACTTTGTCATCACTTTAGTTTGTTTTTATCCTTTGAAACATTTCTTTCATCAACATTTATACACAAATTTCTTTTTTAACCATATTGTTTCACCTCATTTTACAGAGGTCGATTTATGTTTATTGCTCAGAGGTATAAATAGAAAATACTGTATTTTATCTAATCTAAGATGTCACCAATTGTTAAACATACTATTACTTTAAAATGTCTTTGAGAAAGGAAAAAAACAACTTTGTGTGTTAAACCAGTACATCCTGTGAGTTGCGAGATGTATACCAACTACAGAGATATTAAAAACATGAGCAAAAAAAAAACAAAAACATGCATCTTAGCATTGATGACACACTGTTGTTCATTTGATCTTGAGTCACTTCACCTTGAGTTTAAGCCCTGCTGAGGAAGGAAATTCACTTTTGTCATTTAAATTTTGTGATAAGAGGGATAAAGAGATTGATAGAACTTGAAATTTAATTTGACCTCATATTCTGACAGTGTTTGATATATTAGTATTTAATAAAGGCTACATATACTTTTATGTATTAGTTAGGCTTGTGAAAAGTTATATGTAAACTACATCTTACCTGGAAATTTTCAGGAAAAATTGATTACCATTGTTTTATATCTTTCTGAAAAGGAAAGAATTCTGTAAATTAAGTCCTGATTTATTTTGATAAGGTAAAAGTAGGTAATATAAATCAGATTTATTTAAAGCTAGGCATACTTATAAAGCTATCTACTTTGCCTCTCACTTTGTAGTCAGTTTTATGTTGACTCAACAGCTTAGACTTCTCTGTTTGGTTTTGTATTACTGTATCTGTTTTGGAACCCAAATAGAAAACCTATGGAATGAATGTTATGACTGAGTTTTCTTCTGTTTCTGAAATAGTCCCCACATTTTGCTTTTCTTTAGGTGAAGCCAGAACTTTTAGTCTACTTTAGTTCTCCAGATTAAATGTATATTACTTTGTTAATACCTGAGATATAATCCTACATTTCATTGGCTCAGCTAAGACATGTGTAAAGAGACTTGCCATGGTTATCTATGAAAGATAAAGTTCCTTATGGAAAGTCTAACATGCAGTAGAATTGGCTGAAAATTAGGCCTATAATGAAATTGTAGTGTAATGAATATATTGAAACCTCTGAGCAGTTTAGTATTAGTCTGCTTGATGTTAAATCGACCCCTGAAAGGTATAATTTTCACTGGTTATGACATTAATACCATTCTTTCATCATGTTTACTGCATGGAAAAGTCGCACAGACTTTATTTTCTTGTTTGTATTTTTGTCACTACTTTTTACTGGACCTTTAGCTTTGTAGCTTCTAAATTTGTTGCACGTTTGTTTTTTGCTTTTCCCTTGTAAAACTTAAATGGATGCTTGCATTTTTAAAAAATGTGTTTGCTACCATTTGCTGCTTAATTGTTTTTGAAATTTCCCTAATTAAAATGCTTTCTGTTTTCTCTTCTCTCTTGCCCCTGGTTGCTGACCCTACTCCCTACTTTTACTATTGTCTATTGTGGTAAGTTCCTATCTTGTGAATATTTTTCTTTATGATTCTGTGAAGATCTCAGTAATTTCATTTTTTTTTTCTAAAAACTGTGTTTTCTAGCTAATTTCTTAGTGTTCTCATAAAACTTTCATGAATTGAAATCCAGTAAGGATAATTTATATATTGTAGGAAAGCTTTTATTATGCTCCTTTGGTACAGATTGTTGGACTTGGCAAAACTCTGGAGGATGGGAAGGGAGAAGGGGAGTTAAAAGTTGTGATATTTAGCAATTTGGTGAAGTATTTACCATTCAGAATAACAAATCATACCCTTAAGGAATCATATGGCTGTTTTCTACTCTGCCAGTTTCCATTCCTTAATGGTTCTTTAATGTAATTGATACAGACCATCACTGAGCAGCTGATGAGAGATGCAATACTGGTGATTTTGTTCTGCCCCTTGTGCTGTTTTTGTGGAAGAGACAGGAGGATCACAAGTTCAAAGCCAGCCTCAGCAATGGTGAGGTGCTAAGCATCTCAATGAGACCCTGTCTCTAAATAAAATACAAAATATATGGCTGGGGATGTGGCTTAGTGGTCAAGTCCCCTGAGTTCAACCCAGTAACCCCCCACCAAAAAAAAGAAACAAATAGCAAATGTTTACTATGTAGATATTAGGCATGACTTATTTTTTCGGTACTGGCATATATGCTGCACAGAACTGAATTTCTGAGAAGTAATGGAATAAGGTATACCTTAGAAGAATATGTTTGATAAGTAAGCCACCTTGAATTTTATGCTGGAGTATGCAGAGAGGAGTTGCAAATATGACAAAACAATTACAGTAGAGAACAGAGAAACAAAAAACACAGGGAGGTAATTCTCAAGTGAACAACTCAAGAAAATTCACAGAAATTCTCAAGGAAGATATCAGAGAAGAGGCTGATAGTTCAAAGGTCATACTTAAAGTTTTAATTGTTATATAGAATATAGGGAACATAGCTTAATCAAGAACTTGGATTTAGGTGTCAGAAATATTGGGTTTAACTCCCAGCTCCACCCCTTAATAAAAGTGATCTAGAGAAAATTACTTTTTCTCATAAATAAGAAGGGTGAAATAATGGTACCAATCTCATAGAGTTCTGGTAAGAATTGATATGATACATATGTATTGGCTAGCCAGTGTCTAGAAACGTAAGTATCTAGAACATAGTAAGTACTTGAAAAATGTTGATCATTATTTTTGTTGTCACTATGATTTTTTATTATCATTAGAATTATTGTTACTTTAAATCTTAATAAGATTTAGAATAATAAAATCTAAGATTTGTTATGTTCCTAAGTTGAGATTTATGACTGGAAGGAAGTGATAAGTGTTCTTTAATAGCAACAGACCTAATAGAAAAGAAGGGAGATTCCCACTGTGTGAAAAACTGATATGCCTGTATGGAAATCAGTTAACTCAAAGGGGTCTTAGTGGAATGCAACTGGGTGAGACTAAAAGAAATTAGAGAAGTATTATCCTTGTGGAACTATACAACTAGCCCAACGAAACTGTCTCATTATAAAGATGAAACTACAACTGATTTAAGATAGATTTGCTATAAGAGATTTCAACCATTTAGAGACATGGCAGATGAATTTCTTTCTCTGGGGCATAGTTTATCACCCAGAAGATTGTGAAAGCACTAAGTAGAACTGCTAAGGAAGAATAAGTCATAGTATGGGAGTGATAGGAACTTCAGAAAGAATTATTAATAGTAAAGGCAGGGAATGCTGGAAAAACATAGGTTAGATTATTGGAAAGTAATTTAAAAACAAAAACAGATCTCATCCTATGGTCTAAAACTGAAGAAATAAAAATGAAGTGATGTCTTTCCTGAAGGTGAAGCTCTATGACAATGTTTTTGTTAACAGGACAGGATCAGTGGTTTCACAATAGAGGACTCTTTCTAAATTGAAAATAGTTAGCCAAACTCTTAGTGTTTCTCTCTCTCAAGCTTCAACCCTTGATATTTCCTGCCCAACTCATGTTCACACATCCACACATTCATTTTAAATTCCAGTAGCTCCTTATAGTTACTTCTCTGACTTTTATCATCTCTGGCTTTCACCCTTACTCTGCTCTAGCCACATTCTTCACCTTCCTGTTCTTCAAATGCACTAGGAAGGCTCTTGTCTCAGGGCCTTTGTACTGGCTTTTCCTTCGTCTGGAATGCACTTCCTCCTGAGATCCCTATGAATAACTCTCAGACTTCCCTCACCTCTTTGCTCAGATGTCACCTTCTTGATGGGGCCTGCCCTACCTCCCTTGTCTCTTTTGTTCACCGATTTATCCTAAATGTCCAGAACACTTTACTAACACAGAGTAGGCACTCAATAAATGCTTGAATGGATGAATAAACTTTCCTCACATATGTTGTGTTTTATCACTCCATCTGCCTCTTTTTTTCCTTCACTCTCTCTGCTAGAATGTCCCTTCCTTTCCTCCCCCCTCCATTTGGCCAATTCTTTTGAGTCAAAAACTCTATGACTGCCGGGCGCGATGGCACATGCCTGTAATCCCAGCAACTCGGGAGGCTGAGGCAGGAGGATCGAGAGTTCAAAGCCAGCCTCAGCAACTTAGCGAGGCCCTAAGCAACTCAGTGAGATCCTGTCTCTAAACAAAATACAAAATAGGGCTGAGGATGTGGCTCAGTGGCCAAGTGCACCTGAGTTCAATCCCCCGTTCCAAAAAAAAAAAAAAAAAAAAGGAACTCTATGACTAAAACCTCATTTGTGACTTGGCTCCAACAAGATTAATCTTTCCTCCCTTCATACCACCGTTTGCAGTAGCATATATTGCTTTATACTGTAATGACTTGAATACATTTTTTTATTCTCTTGAGCAAGAGATTGGGGGGACTCTTAAGAAGCACGAGTGACCTACTTCCTCCAACTAGGCCCCACCTATACAGTCCACCACTTCCCCATAAAGAGGTCAGAGGCCTCATGATCCAGTCACCTCCCCAAAAGCCCCACCTCTGAACACTGCTGCACTGGGGACCAATCCTCCAACACATAAGCCTTTGGATACTTCACATCCAAAACATAATGCTGTATTAATAAAATTCAATGTCCAGATTCAGGGAGGCAGTGAGCCTACTGATACCTTCACTAGTCAGGTCACATCTACAATATTGTGTCTATTTCTAGGATACCACACTTTCAAAGTATCACTGAAAAACTAATAACACGCAAACAAGATTGTAATTCCTGTCATATGAAGATCAGTTGAGACCTGGAAAGTTTAGCTAAGGGAAATAAGTCCAGAATGCAACCTCAAATGTTTAAAGGGCCACAATATTGAAGAATTGAAATAGTGTTTTAAGGTGGAAACCTCTGAGTAATATAGCTAGAATAACCATATTTTAATATTTTGGATTTTGTATAGATAGATATTATTTATGTATGTGACTTATTTTAAAAATAATCACAGATTTTTAAGTGATTTTTTTCAAATGAATTTTCTTGATTTTTGCAAATTACTATTATTATATTGTTCCGACTTACTTATTTTAATCGGAATTTTTTTTTTTATTTCTGGGGGGGGCAGAGTTGGGTCTATTTTTTTATTTTTTCTTTTTAGATATGCATGAGGGTAGAGTATATTTTGGCATGTTATACATATATAGAGTATAACTTACTGTAATGAGGATCCTATTCTTGCGGTTGTACATGATGCAGTTACCCTGGTCGTGTATTCAAGTATAAGGATAGAAAAGTTATGTCCGATTAATCCTACTCCTTCCTACAGAATTTTGTTTTAATTCCTTTATTATACCTGGAGATTTTATTTGCTATGGAAGTTAATATTATGTCTATTAAATTTTGAAATAAACTGTGAAGAAATGTTTTTGAATTAGAAACCTCAAGTTTCTTTAGCTCCAAAAACATTTATCTTTATAGCTATACTTACTTTGAATAAAGATATAGGGATATTTTAAGTTATTATACTCTCTCCTCCCTTAGTTTTGTGAAACTGGCAAATTGTCAGAGTTTCCAATTTTCTTAATTACCTATAACATTTGTAACTTACTTATATACACTGGTTTTTCCTGTACAGGAGAAATATATATAAAATAAAATAGGCTTAAAGAAAATTCAGAGGGAGTTTAAATATTTAATATATAGTTGTCTATATAGGAGCTGCCACAAAATCCTTCAGAAATAGCTTTGTGTCTGAATTGTAAAAATTGCATGGAAAGCTTCCAAATATTTGTCTTTATTGAAAGAATTTGTCTTTAAATGTGCTTGTGTGAGAGACATCAATATATGATTAATGTATGCAATGAGTGATTTGGGGACTTTAGAATAACCTCATCTTAAAAAAAATTTAGTATCTTTCATTCACAGATTTTCTTTATATTTCATCTTTAGTTACTCTTCCACATATAAATATTTTTATCAATGGAAGGATTTTGATAGTAGATTTTTTGCTTTAGTGCTTCTTGAGAGCCTTAGCATTTTACTGACTGTCTACTCCATGGCAGATGCTATACTTGGCTCCTACCTTTTCTCATTTTTATACATGTAAAGAGTTACATAAAGGCTAATGCTAACTTGAAAATATGTTAGTGTTGTTTTTCAATGTAGCTTTAATATACTCAGGACAATTAAGACACAGTTCATGCTATATCAAGCATCTTTTCTTGCAATAAGGATTTATTTTGGTTATATGGACTTCAAAAAAACAGATCAATATGATAGCTTGAACAAACTGAAAAAACATACCATATGATTTAGTCATTTGGTAAAGCTCTACTTGCCTAATTTTTATGAGAAAAAAATGAAAAAAAGACTTTACTTTGTTTTACCTTCATTTGAAACATAATAAAAATATCTTAATTTTTAATTAGAACTTATTTTGTAATGTTTTAGAAATTTTACACTATAGTAATCTAAGCAGAATGTGAAAAACAAAAAAAAAATTATATTAAAGTTTCTTCATTTTCCTAAACCTAGGATGGTAAGCGGATGTTTGGCACCTATTTTCGTGTTGGTTTTTATGGAACCAAGTTCGGTGATTTGGATGAACAGGAATTTGTTTACAAGGAGCCTGCAATAACCAAACTTGCAGAGATATCTCACAGATTGGAGGTGAATGCTGTGGTGGTTCATAAAATGTCATGTTTAGTTTGTATTCTTCATAATGAATTGATTTTCAGATCCAGATTTAATCACTGAATAAGCCAATTTCTGCCAAATAAACTCTCTTATGGAATATAAGGATTTTTGTATTTTAAAATCCTTTAAATATTTTATGGCAACAGTAAAACAATATTGTAACTTTTTTTTGAAGATCCCTTTTCACACGTATTTTAGAAAGTCTATATCCTTTGGAATTGCCATGACCTATAAAGAAATGTATGGATTGTCCACATTTTGTGGAAAAAGACAAGAGGTTAAGTAGCATCAGATAATGGAACTAGAAGCAGAACCCCAAGGAAATTTCTGACCCAAATGTGTTATCTCTCTTTGACTTAACCTGTTTTCAGTTGCACATCTTTAGAATTTAAATGCCTAAAATCACACCTTAAAAACACTTAATAGAATCTCTTCATCTTTATAACTTTTTTCCTCACCACAAATGATTGATTTTCATATTTGTTCAGCTAATCAATCTTTTTTTGTTAAAATTATTTTTTCCCATCTTTCTGTAGTCTTATTACTCAAAATGTGGTCCATAGACCAGATACTTTAGCATCATCTGTGACATTATCTGAACTGCAGAATCTCAGACCCCACCACAAACTTTTCTGAATCAAAAACTGCATTTTAAGCCGGGTGTGGTGGCGCACGCCTATAATCCCAGCACTTCGGAGGCCGAGACAGGAGGATCGGGAGTTCAAAGCCAGCCTCAGCAATTTAGCGAGGCCCTAAGCAACTCAGTGAGACCCTGTCTCTAAATAAAATACAAAATAGGGCTGGGGATGTGGCTCAGTGGCCGAGTGTCCCTGAGTTCAATCCTCAGTACCAAAAAACAAAACAAAACAAAACAAAACAAAAAAAACCTGCATTTTACCAAGATCCCCAGATGATCTGTACTCACAGAACAGTTTGAGAAGAAGAACTTTAGGATTGATTTTATAGATGATGCTGCACCTCTTGTGTCTTGCTCCCCACCCCCCATTCCTGGGGATTGAACCTAGAGCCTAACTCATGCTAGGCAAGTATTCTGCTGAGCTACATCCCCAACCCTGATGTTAATTCTTGAATGTTACGTTCTTACTGGTGACTTTGCTAGGCTCAAGTTTCATAAACTGGCTCAAACTGTGACTTTTTTAATTTTTCAAGAGCTAGGTCAGTTTTGGAAAATATTTGTTTCCAAGCTTAGTCACAAAAATTGTCATTGGGGTAGGGGTGGGAGTGTCTTTGCCCATTCAGATTTAGTTTTCCATTTTGAATAGCTCTGTCAATTGTCCATGCTGCTTCCATCATGTGGAAAAGTCACTTTTCTTGACCCAGGGTTGCTTTTTCAAAATCTAAATCTGTAAAAACTTCAACAGGTCAGTATTTTTATTTGAAAATTATGGAATGCTACTTTAAATCATTCATAAAAGTAATTGCTTATTAACTAACTCATAGCATGTAAGAAAAGAGGCCACAACAAATTCACTAAAAGTAAGATCCTGTACATCAAACGTAATGAGAGTCTTTTGTCCTCCTTGCACTCCATTCCCTTTTTATTTCCACAAGAACCCTTTGTGGAATCCTGTAATTTTATTGGAGAAAATTGTTATTTTTCTCTTATTTGTGTTAAAGTACATAGATGGAAATATTAAGTAAATATTTTTAAAGTAATTATTTTATAGTAGTTAACTTCCTAAATCCCCTGATTTTACTCAAGATTTCTCTTTTTTTATTGTAGGGATTTTATGGAGAAAGATTTGGAGAGGATGTGGTTGAAGTAATCAAGGACTCTAATCCTGTAGACAAGTGTAAATTAGATCCTAACAAGGTATGATTGATTAGACTATTAATGACAGTGGGCTTGTCTTTGAGATCCTCTATGCAATTTTGTTTTATATTAAATGATTTAACAATGAGGAAATGAAGGACTTTTTCCTTTCCTAGGCCTACATTCAAATTACTTACGTGGAACCATACTTTGACACATATGAGATGAAGGACAGAATCACATATTTTGATAAAAATTATAATCTTCGCCGTTTTATGTACTGTACACCGTTCACTTTAGATGGTCGAGCCCATGGAGAACTTCATGAACAATTCAAACGGAAGACCATTCTAACCACTTCTCATGCCTTTCCTTATATTAAAACAAGAGTCAATGTCACTCACAAAGAAGAGGTAAGTCCATAAGATAATGAGTGAAATATAGTCTAGCCATGTCATAACAATATGGATACAACAGAAAATATGTACCATCCCTCAAATAGTGTTAACACACTAAAACTTCACCCATTTTTGAGTCTTTATTTTTGCCGGGTTTTTTTTTTTTTTTTTTTTTTTTTTGGTCTGGTACCTGGAATTAAACTTAGGGGCACTCAACCACTGAGCCACATCCCCAGCCCTATTTTGTATTTTTTTTAGAGGCAGGGTCTCATTGAGTTGCTTAGCACCTTGCTGTTCCTGAGGCTGACTTTGAACTCTCAATCCTCCTGGCTCAGCCTCCTGAACCACTGGGATTACAAGCATGCACCACCCTGCCTGGCCATTTTTGCCTTTTTTATTAAGCCTCTAATTCATCCTCAGTTTATGCTTTAAAAGCTTGCTTCTTTCTTTCTTTTTTTTTTTTTTTTTTTTTTGCAGTGTTAGGGATTGAACCCAGGGCCTTGTGCATGCAAGACAAGCACTCTACCAAATGAGCTATATCCCCAGTCCCTTATTTCTTTTCTTAAAGTTCAGGGATCTAAGTTTGGAACTTCACTACTATATGAAAGTTTACAATTGGTCCACTTTTTTTCAAATTTTAATTGGTTATATGAAGCTCATTAAATAGTTTTTGATCAGTACACTGACCTAATAATTGCTGTTTTACTCAGATCATCTTAACACCAATTGAAGTTGCTATAGAAGACATGCAGAAAAAGACACAGGAGTTAGCATTTGCAACACATCAGGATCCAGCAGACCCCAAGATGCTTCAGATGGTACTCCAGGGATCTGTTGGTACAACAGTGAATCAGGTTAGTGCTTTTTGCTACTAATGTGTGCTTTAAGTTATTAAGTAGGACTTAGATTAATTTCATTATTTTACAAAATCACTAATATATGCTAAATCAAGTGAAAAGAATATGTGTTGGAAATGATTGCAAAAGACGTTGAACTATAAATGAAGAAAAATTGCAAAACAGAAGTTAAGTATAATCTCAGTTATTGTTTTCACACCTGTCTTTTCTACTGTATTATTCTGCCATTCTTACAAACTCTTTTAAGAAAGAATTGAGTCACTTAAAATACCTTTCTTTAAAAAGCTTGTACTGAAAGAATGTTATCTAAAAAGGAGGATTCATTTTCAGAGCTGTATACATATGCACATATAATCTTTGCCATCTTAGATTCTTACTGATATCATCTTCTCCAGATCTCCTTGACAGTGGGTTCTGGAGATTAAATAAGTGATATGGAGTCTCTTTGTATAATTTTATATAAAAATAATGTATAATGTTAATAATACATGAATACAAGCTATGATGATGATTTTGTCATATGCACTTTAGAAGCCATCCCCATTATTTCCTTATAGTTATTTTTCTCAGATTCTCTTGCTAGTAATGATTTTAATCATCACCCAATCTTAAGAATAGAAAAATCCAGAAAAGCTTCAAGTCAAATTTTACATGTCTTTACTTTTTGTATTAAGGAATAAAGCCAAAAGTACTGTACTGAAACTGAAATAAACACTGTAATGCTTTTATCCCTCCAAAATATATATGATTTTGAGGTTTTACCTCTAAGTGAGCTAACTTATTCACAAAGGATCATCTTATTTAACTTACAGTGTCAGGAATACCTTTGGAATGCTGAGGGAAGTTGTCTTAGCAAATTTATGTCTAATAATCAGTTGATTGGGAAATGTAGTAGCTTGAGAATTTGCACATGCAGGATCAATTAAAGAAAGAAAATCCACGACTAACTGCCTCAATCACCACAATAGTCCACAAGCTCCTACTCTGTTTCTTTGAATAATGAACTAAAAAGTCTAATTGTAGTAGGCAAGAATGTAGATATGAAATTAGGAAAATCTGAAACAAATTCTGTCTCTGAAGAGTTTTAATAAAGGCATAAACATACATGCACTAAGCTTGAGTGGAACCATTCTCAGTGCTAAAATAATTTGGATAAATTCTGTCTCTGATTTTAAAGAAGAGAAAAACTCCCTTGCTGTTTCATTTTCTTATTTTGCAGGGGCCTCTGGAAGTTGCTCAGGTTTTCCTATCTGAAATACCCAGCGACCCAAAGCTGTTCAGACATCATAATAAACTGCGACTCTGCTTTAAAGATTTTACTAAAAGGTATTCAAGGCTTCTTGTATAAAGATCTTCAAATTGAGTATGTCCAGTGCCACATTTTGACATAAGGGTCTTAACTATTCAAAAGAGAAAAAATATAGGGAAGTGGTTCATAATGAGAAACAATCCATATAGAATTTAATGTTCTTTAATACTGTATATTCCCCCTCCGTCCATACTCTGTAATACCCTAGTTTTTTATTTTACAGATTGGAGAAGCCAAGGCTCAGGAAGTTTTTTTAGCTTGAAACTATTATTAGACTAACTTTAAAGCTACTGTTGATTATGATTCTTCAATATGTGAACTTCTGCTTCCCTTCTTTTAGGGAAGTTGAAACAAGAAACTTGGAAACCAAAAATTCATGTTCACATCCTACCTTTTTCAGTGTATGTCCTTTTCTGGGTCATTTAGCCTACCTGTAGTCATTTAGCCTACCTGTACGATCCTCAGTTTTTCAAAAAAATCTACAAAATAAGGATGATACCTAACTCTCATAGGGAGGTTGTACAAATTCAGTGAAATAATACATAGGTGTATTAGAAATCCCCAAACCCACCCCTCAGTTTCATTGATTTGCTAGGGGGCCTCTGAGGACTTAGCATAGTTGTACTGGTGACTGTGATTTATTGCACTGAAAAGATACAAAGTAACGTCAGTTAAGGGAGAAAGTACACATGGTAATGTCTGCAGGAAACCAGGTATAGACTTCAAAGTGTCTTCAACTGGTGGAGTAAGGTGTGCCTAATTCCTCTGCAATGAGTTGTGACAGCACACATGAAATATTGTCTGCGAAGGAACCCTGTTAGAGACACACTGTCAGATGTTTTTATTGAGAGCTGTACTCTGTCCCTGATTGTGTACCAAAATTTCAGACTCCCAGAAGAAAAATAGATTTTTCAACATAAACCATACTGTTTGTATGAACAGTTTTGGCACAGTGAGCCATTTTTATCTTCTGGGAATAATGAGAATCCTCCTGAAATCCAAATTCTCAGAGGCTAACAGAGAGCCAGTTTTGTAATCAAGCCTTTCTAAGGACAGCAGTCTCAGCCATGCAGTCTTAACTCTCTGCACAAATAAAATCTTTGTAGGCTAATACTTGGCACATAATAAATAGACAGTTGTAAATACTGAATTTTGAAATAATAGGGGAAAATAGTCATTTATCAACTTGATAATCCCTGCTTTATTAACACTGTGATCACAAAAGAGGGAACAATTAAATGGAATTTTACAGTATGATATTAACTTTATTTTTAACTGATACATAAAAAATTAAAATTATATATATCTGTGGGATACTATGTGATGTTCGGGTACATGTGCACATTGTATAATGTTACCAGGATAAACTTCCTTGGGGCATCACTTTCCTCAAATATTCATCATTTCTTCATGGTGAAAATAGTCAAAATCCTTTCTTCTGGCTTTTTGAAGTATACAGCACATTAACATTATCTGTAGTCATCCTACTATGCAAGAGCACGCCAAAACTTCTTACTCCTATCTAACTATAACTTAGTACCCTTTGATCAATCTCTCCCTGGCCATCCCTCCCCATCTCCTCCCCGACCTCTGGTAGCTATCATTCTACTCTCAACTTTGGTGAGATCAACATTTTTAGATTGCACATAAATGAGATCATGTGGTACTTGTCCTTCTGTGCCTAACTTATTTTGCTTAACATAACATAATTATTTCCACTTTGATCCATGATGTCACAATGACAGGACTTCGTTCTTTTTTTATGGCTAAATAGTTTTCTATTGCATGCATGTACACCACATATTCTTTCTGTGTCAGTTAATAGATGGTTACATTGTTTCCATCTCTTGGATATTGTAAATAGTGCTGTAGTGAACATGGGAATGCAAATGCCTTTTTTTTTTTTTCTTTTTTTTCTTTTTTGGTACTGGGGATTGAACTCAGGGGCACTCGACCACTGAGCCACATCCCCAGCCCTATTTTGTATTTTATTTAGAGACAGGTTCTCACTGAGTTGCTTAGGGCCTCGCTAAGTTGTTGAGGCTGGCTTTGAACTCGCGATCCTCCTGCCTCAGCCTCCCAAATGCTGGGATTATAGGCATGCGCCACCATGCCCAGCTGCAGATGTCTTTTTGAGAAACTCACTTCATTTCCTTTGGATATATATCCAGTAGCAAGATTTCTGAATCACATGTTAGTTCTATTTTTAATTTTTTGAAGACCATCCATACAGTTTTCTGTAAAGACTTAACTAATTTCCATTCTTACCAACAGTGTAAGAGTTTCCTTTTCTCCACATCCTTGCCAGCACTTGTTATCTTTTGTCTTTTTGATGATAGCTATTCTTACTGGAATAAGATAATATCTCATTTTGGTCTTGATTTACATTTCCTTAGTGATTAATGATATTACACATTTTTTCATGTGTTTATTTAACATTCGTTTATATTTCTTGAGACAAGTATTTAGGTCTGTTGCCCATTTTTAAATCAGGTTTGTTTGCTACTGAATTTTTTAATTCCTTATTCTGGATATTAACTCCATGTCAGATATATAGTGTGCAAATATTCCTTTCCATTCTGTAGGTTGTCTCTTCACTCTGTTGTTTCTTTTACTGTGCAGAAGCTTTTGAGTTTGATATTAATTGTGTAATATGACTATTAGGATAGATGGCCTCATAGGATTGGTTAATGTAACAGATGACCTGTTGATACAGAAACTTGTTTGCTACTTATAGAACTGACTGATTTCTAGCATTAATTTTATTATTTGGGAGGTTTAAAACAACATTTACAAAATAAATTTTGCTGCCTGTGAGCAAGGCATTCATGGAATAATATATGCTTCATTAAGTCATAGACATTTTGTCAGAGATACCTTTTCTCCTTGCTATTGTTTTGGAGTATTTTAACACACTACAATTTAAATATCTTTTGTATATATTTACTTTATAGTAATGAATTCTTATAGTCAACAGGTCTCCTTAAATGTTGTTTTGACTGTTGAGAAAGTTTTCTCCTTGTAAATTAAAAAAAGAGGCAAAAAATAGAAGAAAAAAAACCCTACAAATAGACTTTACACAGAAATTCTGGCTAAAACCAATTTTTTCCATGTTGCCACAGATTTTTATGCCAATATGCATATATTTTTTTACCATAATTAAGTCATAATATACATATAATCTTAAATTCTTATTCTTCAATTAGTACTATTATTCTAATGGCTATATTATTTCCTCAATTTAATTTAATTTTACGTACTCCTTTTTTTCTTTTTTCTTTTCTTTTTTTTGGGGGTTGGGGGGCACCAGGGATTGAACTCAGGGGCATTTAACCCCTGAGCCACATCCCCAGCCCTTTTTTGTATTTTATTTAGAGACAGGGTCTCACTGAGTTGCTTATGGCCTCCCTAAGTTGCTGAGGCTGGCTGTGAACTCACGATCCTCCTGCCTCAGCCTCCCGAGTTGCTAGGATTATAGGCATGTGCCCCTGTGCCTGGCATATGTTCCTATTTTTTAAGTTTTCATGTTGAATGTGGAATAGTTTATACCATAAAGGATCTTTTTTGTTGTTATTGTTGAATTAAAATTTCTTTTTCTGTTTTGAACCAGGGGCATTCAACCTCTGAGCCACATCCTCAGCCCTTTTATTTTTTATTTTGAGACAGTCTCACTAAGTTGCGTAGGGCATTGCTAAAGTGCTGAAACTGGCTTTGAACTTGGGATCCTCTGCCTCAGCCCCGAGCCTCTGGGATTACAGATGGACACCAACACACCTAGCTGAATTAAAATTTCTATCATGGTTTTCCAATTTAAATTCCAGTTTTTCCACCTTCCTTCCATATAAGCTCAGACAAGTTAGTTAACCCCTTTGTCTTAATTTCCTTCTTTGTAAAGTAGGAGCAAAGAACCTACCTCAGAGAGTTAAGAGAATTAAATGTATGAGTAAAAATAAAACACTTGAAAAAATTTCTATCATGGAATTACTAGGCCAAAGTAAATGAACATTTTTATTGGCACCTAACATATAGTATATTTCAAAAAGTTTCTCAGTATTAACTGTGCCAAGAGAGCAAGTGTATTAGCCTTGGCATGCCTTGCTTTAAGTCATGCTGTATATAAATGCAGTGTCTTTAGTTGATCAATTTTAAGTGATGCTTTAGTTTGCTTTATTACTAAAAGCAATAAACATTTTTCTGTGTGCTAACTTTTTATGTTTTTGGATTTTGTCTTTTAAAACTTTTTTCATTAAATCTTGAATAGATTGGAAATAATACTTATAACATTTGATGTTAAAGAATAGTAAGAGCCATGCATGGTGGGACACCCCTGTAATCCCAGCGGCGCAGGAGGATCATGAGTTCAAAGCCAGCCTTAGCAATTTAGTGAGGCCCTAAGCAACTCAGTGAGACCCTGTCTCTAAATAAAATACAAAAAGGAATGGGGATGTGGCTCAGTGGTTAATCATTTCTGGGTTCAATTCCCAGTTTCCAAAGAACAAAAAAGTCATGTACTAACTTAGGATATGAGCATTATTTGAGATCCCTTTCCCATGTAGACTTCTGTGACTTATCTTCCTCCATGCCTTTGGAGGTGACCAGTATCCTGAATTTTCTCATTTATCATTTGTTTTCTTATCAAAAGTGAGTATCTCTCTAAATAATATACTAGTTTTGCATCCTTTTAACATTTTTCATTTTTTTAGCATCCTTTTAACTTTATATAAGTGTTCAATATGTATAGTCTTAACTTGCTGTTTTCAGTTTTTGTGAGATATAAAATAAAGTGTTGAGCCGGACGTGGTAGCACACACCTGTAATCCAAGCGACTTGGGAGGCTGAGTCAGGAGGATCTCGAGTTCAAAGCCAGCCTCAGCAACTTAGCGAGGCCCTAAGCAACTCAGTGAGACCCTGTCTCTAAATAAAATACAAAATAGGGCTGGGGATGTGGCTCAGTGGCCGAGTGACCTGAGTTCAATCCCTGGTTTATTTTTAAACAATAAAAAAATAAAAATAAATAAAATAAAGTGTTGCTTTAGTTTTTATATATTCCATTGTATGAATATATCATGATGCATTATTTTAATGAATATTCTGGTGGTTCCTCATTGGTTTTTGTTGTTTTATTTTTTCAGTTTCAAAGAGTGCTCTATTTCTAGACATTCTTGTATAAGAGATTTTCTAGGGTTTATACCTCAGAGTAGTATTGTTGATTTATAGATCCATCTTCAACCAGTTAATGCTACATTTCCCCCAAAGTATATAAGCCACATCTACCAGTAGTATGAAAGTTTGTATGACTATATATCCTCATCAATACTTGGTATTGTCCATCATTTTAATTTCTCCAAATGTGGTGGATGTGAAATGAGATGTGATTGTGGATTAAATTTGTATTTCCCTGATTACCAGAGAGGTTGAATTTCTGGTCATCTGCTCAGCAATTTCATTTTTCCTCTTCTGTAAAGTTATACATCCAAGTCTTGCCACTTTACTCTTAGATTCTTTTACTCACTAATTTCTCAGAGTATTCTGGGTATGTAATGCTGTATTATTTTTAAGTATCGCAAATAATCTACTCTGAATTTGGACCTTGTTGCTTTTTTTTAGTTTGTTCTTTTTTTTTTTTTTTTTTTTTTTTTGAACCAGGGATTGAACTCAGGGACACTTGGCCACTGAGCCACATCCCCAACCCTATTTTGTATTTATTTAGAGACAGGGTCTCACTGAGTTGCTTAGGGCCTCGCTAAGTTGCTGAGGCTGGCTTTGAACTCGAGATCCTCCTGACTCAGCCTCCCAAGTCGCTTGGATTACAGGCGTGCGCCACCGCACCCAGCTTAGTTTGTTCTTATGTTTTATGTGGTTAAGTGATTTAGTCTTTTCCTTAATGACTAGAGCTTTGTGTGTCATGTTGAAGAAATTATTTTCTTTGTAGTAATATTGTGCATTGACTTCTAAAAGTCAGAGGAGGGGTAGTGGGCTGAGGTGCATCTGGGCCACCCCACACCCCTGAAGAGGCAGGTCCACTGAGAAAGAGCAAGGCTTTTAGGGGCTTTGCAAGGCTTTGCACCCTCAGGGCTCTCCTGAGAGACTCAGATTTCCCCAAGTTGGGAGCCCAAGGGTCCATCTCCATTGTCCTCCAGCTCTGCAACCCACATGGAGGCCATGGGGACCTGTCCCGAGTTGGAGAGTTGGATCAGCCCCATATCCCTCAGCCATGAGTGGGTGCCTGTGCAGACAGAAGCCCGTCATCATTAAGTTTCATGCACACACATAACATGGACCTTGTTGCAAGTCTGGTATAATTTGGCTTCCTGAGATTCTGCCTTAGCAAGAAATAAATGGGAAATACTCCTAAAAAAAATACTAAAACAATAAGAAAGCCACAACTTATTTTTATGTGGTTTGTAAGCTTACTTACCAAGGTGGACAGTAATTCCAACACTTTTCCACCTGGTGGAGTTCTGCATCTGAGTTCCAAAAGATGTTAATTGATGAAAGGTTATAATGTAAACATCATAAAACTACTTATCAGACTCTGAGAGTTGAATACACAGGCTATTAATTCTCCCAAAATTATTACTGTTAAGAACCCAAATACAATAGGCATTAGAAATGCCAATATTTATTTCCCAGAGCATTTATTTATTTCCCAGAGCATTTAGGGAATCTGGATGAAGGAGTACAAGAGTGTAGAGCTGAATAATAAGTTTCACTATGAACACACATTCTCACATCAGAATTTGAACACAAGAAGGAAGAATTTGTCCATATTTCAGAAAAAGAAAATACAAAATATTAATCAGAAATTGCAAGACTAGGAAAAGAAAAAAATGGTCTAGCCAGCTGTTTAGTATTGATCTCACAAGAGACAGCAAATTGAATGGATGTGCTAGGAAAAGTCCATTTGTCTCAGAAATTAAGTTTTAAAAGCTGAAGTAGCAGAATTAAGGGCTTTTCTGAAACACAATTCTGGTGCTCAGGTGAATGCAGGTGTAATAGTTGGAGAAGATGCATGCTACAGTCAGACCCCTGGAAACTGAGAAACAAGGTACAGGCTAAACATTTGGAGAAAGAGCTACAATCGAGCAAGGAACAAAATACTTTTTAAATCAGTAAATTACCTAAAGCTGACAGAAATAAATACATTGACTAGTAAGGTAAAACAACTTAAACATTCAAACAAACTAGAATTAACAGACTCAAACTGGAGTGAGAAGAGCTAAGAGTGAGCTAGAAAGAGAAAGGAATAAGATCAAAGTGAACTGGATGCATGTCAGTGAAATTCTCAAATTAACTGTTGAACACCAGGGAGTGCTCTTGGTAGAGAAATATCATGAATTAATATGCAATGTACAAGCTACCATGGAAGAATATCAAAAATGCAGAGAAAGAAAAAAATGAAAATTCAGATCAGAAATAGCAAATCAGTAGTTTGCAGATCCATGTGACCTCACTGGCACAGTCAGAGAATGAATTGCTGAATTTAAACCAAATGCTGAAGGAAAAAGATTAAAACGTGAATGCTGAAATTGAGAAGCCAAATTGAAAAAGGCAACTAGATGTGGAAAAAACATTGGAAGAAAAACAGATACAGTAGTTGAAAGAAAAGTTTAAGCTTCATGAGAGAAGAAAAATATAATCAAACTAAAGTGAAAGTAGAGTGAGCTGCAGTTACTCAGAAAAAGAGAAAATCTCTTTATGAAAACAAATTGAAGAGACTGCAGGAGAAAGTGGAAGTCTTGAAGGCAAAGAAAGAAGAATTAGAATCAGAAAAACAGGTGTTAAATAGAAGAGATGTTTCACTTGAAGGATATACAAGGCTTCACCAAACCAGAGGACATACAGAAAGGACTGGGATGGACGCAAACTTCACAAATCAGCTCTTTTGTTCAGGAAGCAGTTTCCTACAGGAACAGGGGATGCAGGGACAGGGTGATGACATTGGACCCACTTTCCTGGTGGGAAATGAGCCACTGAACAAAGAAAGGGACTAGGCTTATATAGGTTATTCTGAGAGGTGATTTATTGAGCATGTCAGTTTGGGCCCTCAGGAAGCTGAGTGTTCGACTGGGGGCTCAGTGGCCAGCACCTGGAGAGGAGTTATCTTGGAAGAGATTAGTGTTTCCTAGAGACTATCATTTTAGGTTTGATGAAACACTTTCTCCCCACCTGTGGCCAGCATCCGAAAAGGATTTATCTTGAAAGAGACGAAAACTATCAATGTTTGACTTTCTTTTTCATTCCCTTTCCCAGGCCACACTGTCTGGGGTTTTTCATTTTCCATATCCAATAAAGTCAATGAATTTTGCAGTTTATTTTTGGTTCCTAACATGCCTCCAACAGCATCTGTGGATCCTGTTAGTGTTCAGTCACAGCCATGGTTCCAGGCATGGAACTGTCCTTTCTTCCTCATGAAGAGGAACAGCATTAAAAGGAACTCTCCCTTCTAGAAAAACTGGAAACAACTTTATGGAAACAAATAGAAGAACTTGGATCTCCTGGGGAATGATGTTCTTGGATAAAAGTCAGATAGATCAAAAAGAGTAAAATAAAGAGACTAATTAAAGTATGAAGTTTTAACACAGTGGCATCAATATGTTATTATTTTTGGCCAAAATACTTTTTTCTTTTAAATTTGTTTTTTCTGGATATACATGACAGTAGAGTATATTTTGACATATTTTACATATAGAATAACTTGTTCCATTTAGGATTCCATTGTTGTGGTTGTGTATGATATAGAGTTACATTGGTTGTGTATTCATGTATAAGGACAGGAAAGATATGTCCAATTCATTCTACTCTTTTCTATTCCCATCCCCTCTCCCATCCCTTCATTCCTCTTTGTCAGATCCAGTGAATTTCTAGCCTTCCCCTTGTTGTGGGTTAGCATCTGCACCTCAGAGAGAACATTCTGCCTTTGGTTTTTTGGGGACTGCTTATTTCACTTAGCATGATATTCTCCAGTTCCATCCATTTACCAGCAAATGCCATAATTTCATTCTTCTTTAAGACTGAGTGATATTCCATTGTGTATGTATACAGACACACACACACACATATATCACATTTTCTTAGTCCATTCGTCTGTTGTAGGACACCTAGGTTGGTTCCATAGCTTGGCTATTATGAATTGAGCTGCTATAAACATTGAAGTGGCTTTGTCACTGTATTATGCTGATTTTAAGTCCTTTGGGTATAAACTGAGGAGTGGGATTACTGGGTCAAATGGTGATTCCATTCCAAGTTTTCTGAGGAAACTCCATACTGCTTTCCAGAGTGGTTGCACCAATTTGCAGTCCCACCAGCAATGTGTAAGTGAACCTTTCCCCCACATCCTTGCAAACATTTATTGTTACTTGTAGTCTTGATAATTGTCATTCTGACAGGAGTGAGATGGAATCTCAGTATAGTTTTGATTTGCATTTCTCTTGATCGCAAGAGATGTTGAACATTTTTCGTATAATTTTTGACCATTTGTGTTTCTTCTGTGACATTCAGTTCTTTATCCCATTTATTGATTGGCTTATTTGGTTTTTTGGTGTTAAGTTTTTTGAGTTCTTTGTATATCCTGGAGATTAATACTCTAAGGTGCTGGTGGTAAAAGATTTTCTCCCGGGCTGGGGATCTAGCTCAGTTGGTAGAGTGCCTGCCTTGCAAGCACAAGGCCCCAGCACCGCCAAAAAAAAAAAAAAAAAAAGATTTTCTCCCATTCTGTAGGCACTCTGTTGGCCAAAATACTTTAATGTGTTTCAAGAAAAGATACTAGCAATGTGCTGCCTTGCACGAGTATCAAGATTTTAATATCATCCTAATAACAAAGCATTAAAAGAAAGTTTCAGAGATATCCAATATATTATGACAGCCCTTTGAGAACATAAAAATAAAAGGAACTAATTAGGGAATAAAGTTTTAAAATTAGTTTTCTACTTTGTTGAATTTTTGGCATATTGCCTTAAATATGCTCTTCTTGAATTCTTTTTTCCTCATCTTTGAGATGCTTGATAATATCAAGATCTGTAAACTTCTGGTTTACGATATACCTTTACTTTTTGGAAAAAAGATGACAATGTGGACATGCATTTAAAAACCTGAAAAGTGGGGCTGGGGTTGTGACTCAGTGGTAGAGCACTTGCCTAGCATGTGTGAGGTACTGTGTTTGATTTCAGCACTACATATAAATAATTAAATAAAGGTCTATCAACATCTAAAATATATACAATAAAAAACCTGAAAAGTATCTGAATATATATGTTCATTGCAAAAAGCTACATTTTCTAAAAGCTATGTACACATAATTTTTAAATAAATATTTTTCTACTAAAGTTTTTAAAATTAATATATATTATGGTGGCATTTTAAAAATTAGAATATAGGTTAAACAAAGGGTAGGCAAAAAATAACCTTTTATTTTCTAAAGAATTCATTTCCGATTTTTTTTTCGGGGGGTATGGTTCAAGGTAGGGATCAGTTTTAACAGTTAGTGATCTCAGTACTATTTGTTTAATGTGGTGTCAGATTTCCTTTCCTATATGGATATTCAGTTGCCCAGCATTACTCTTTGAAAGATTGCCTTTTCTCCATTGCTTTCAGTATCATCACAATTACAAATTGAGTGCCCTTGTTTATATGTATCAGTTTCTAGGATCTTTATTCTCTTACATTACTCTCTCCCCTTGAGCCAATGCCATGCTATGGTAGCAGCTCTAAAGTAAGTTTTTGGTATCTCATACAGCAGTTCCTCTCACCCTGTTTTGATAAGGGAGCTTTTTTAATATAAATTTTAAATTTTAGTATCAGTTTGTTCCTCCCTCCATGCAAAACATAAATAGCCTGAATGTATACATCAATTGGAAGAGAATTAACATCTTTATTGCTGAGAGTCCATGAATATCATGTATTTCTCCATTTATTCTTTTGAATATTTTGAAATTTTTTAAATATTATTTAAAATTTCTATTTAGAGGCATTGCACATCTTTTGATTTATCCAATACTTCTATGCTTTTGCTAATACCTTTTAAATTAATTCTTTTGCTGATACACAGAAATTCAGTTTATTTTTTTATATTTTACATGAGAACCTTATAAAACTCACTTGTTAATTCTAATAATTTATCTGTAGTGTCTTTTTCCTATAGTGATAATTAGGGCCTCCAGTGCTATACTGAATAGGAATAGAGGACATCCTTTCCTTGCACCTGATCTAAAAAGAAATGTTTTCACCCTTGAATGTAGTGTTTGTTACAAGGTTTTTATAGATATTTTAATCAAGTTAAGGTTTTAATTAGGTTTATTATGACACATTTTAAAATTTTCTTTTCAAGTGTTTTTTCTGCATCTCCTTTAATCTTTTAGTAGTGTGAGTTACATATATTGATTTCTTATTGCTAATGTTCCATTTATTACAGATAAACAACTTGATCATGGTGTATGTGCATGGGTGTTTTTCATACAGAAGTAGAACATTTTCCTGTTATTATCTTTGCAGGTTTTATAATTATTCTTTTTTTTATTATTTTTAGTTGTAGACGGACACAATACCTTTATTTTATTTATTTATGTGGGTGGTGCTGAGGATTGAATCCAGTGCCTCATGTATGCAAGGCAAGTGCTCTACTGCTGAGCCCAACCCCAGCCCATGTTTTGTAATCATTCTTATGGGTGATATTGAATAAGAATTTTTTCTTTAAAGTCTTCATTAGGTTTTGGTATCTTCACTTTGAAAAATGAGCTGGGAACTCCTCAGGAACAGTTATTTTTTCCACTTTGGAAGTTTGTTTTTTGTAATATACTCTGGAATAATTACATGATGTTGGAATCACTTGTCTCTAAGAGTGTTTAGTAGAGTTTCCATATTAGTATCTTTTTGTGTATAGATTTGACACTTAACTGTTGTTTGATGGTTTTAGGGTTATTCACATTTTTTCTTAAATGATATATTTATCTAGAAAAATCTTCTGCATTAAATTGCACCTTTCATCCTTAAACATTTTTTCAACATCTGCTATATTTGACTTTTTATATTCCATCTTAAATTTCTAGTAGGGGATATTTGATGTTCCCTCATTTAATCTTCATAAAGTTTAGTCTGATGTTTTGGTTTTTCAAATAAACAACTTTTTGGTGTTCATTTGTTGTTTTTTTTGAGATGAGGTCCTTTTGGTTTTTTTGAGATGAGGTTCCTGGCTGGCTCTAAATTCCTGAGCTCAAGCAATCCAACGCAGCCTCTCAAGTATCTGGGACTACCAGAATGCACTTGGCTGCCAACTTTTCCAATATTTAATACTCTGTCATGCTTTCAAATTTTCTTCCCTCCCTTATATTTAGTCTGTTCTTTGTAAGTTCTGACTCTTCAATTTTAGCCTTGTTTTCTAATATAAGCATTTGAGGCTATATATTTTCCTCCAAGTATCGCTTTAGCTGCATCCTGCAAATATGGATATGTATATATTGTTTTTAAATCATCTTTCTTCCTTTATCAGGATCCAGAGGTGTTTCTTAGGTGTTTAAGTTAGACAAAGGACTGTCATCAGATCTGTTCATTTTAGAAAACATTTATTGGAATACATTTGACTAGCACTGTGTCAAATGCCATTGGTGCCACATAAAGGAGTATGATTACATTTCAATTTAATGAAAACTGGAAGTGTTTATTAGAATTTAATGGAATTCAGTTGTTATCTGTTCCTACCTAAAACCTAAAACATAAGAGGATCATTAGCATTCAGCTGAAAAACTGAATGTCCTTATCATAGTTAATACATGTTGAATGTATATATAGATGTGTGTGTGATCAATCTACAAACTATGCCAGAAATCTTTTGATAACATGCCTTTTCTCCTAGGTGTGAGGATGCCTTAAGAAAAAATAAGAGCCTAATTGGACCAGATCAGAAAGAGTATCAAAGGGAACTGGAGAGAAACTATCATCGCCTTAAAGAGGCTCTACAGCCACTGATAAACAGAAAGATTCCTCAGTTGTACAAGGCAGTATTACCTGTCACTTGCCACAGGTATGCTTGTTTTCTTCATATTTTAGAGCTCTTCAGGAAAATACAATCTGAATCTTTTAATAGTGAATTAGTGTTAACTTTACTTAAATGGTTTCAGATATTATGAAACCTAACCAGTTCAACTAGTATAAGCCTTTAATCACCTATACATTAATAAGTCTGTAAGATACAAGTCAGCTTTCTTCCTGTAATTCAAGCTTGCATGCTAACTGGGACAGATGAATGAATATTCAACTGGCCTCTTAAAACTATTCCTTTTAATGTCAGGTTACACTTTCTGATACTTTTGTGAGAAAATTCACTAGAATGTATCAGGAACCAGGCATTCATTTTCATTCAACTGTGACAGTAAATAGTATAAATAATCTTCTAGATATGTATTAAAGCAGATAACACCAATGAGTATCAGAGACCTCAGTATTTTTCTCCAAATTAGAAATAGAAATAACTTTGAACTTTCTACAGTTGAATCCTAATTCTACTTGAGCAGGTAATTTAGTCTGCTTTTTAGGTTTCTACATAAGATAGTACTTACTTTGAAAAGATTGTTGTGGAAGTTAAATGGCATTACAAAGTTCTAGGACTGTGCCTGGCATTTTGCTTTTTAGCACCTGATTCTGAAAAGGGCACAAAAACTGCTAAAAGTAAAATGCTTTTTAGCACCTGATTCTGAAAAGGGCACAAAAACTGCTAAAAGTAAACTGCCAATTTTACATTTTGAAATCAAATTTACATGCAATTGTTGAATTACTGTGGCACTGATATTTTACCACCCTTTTCTTTGAAGTAAAACTGTTATTGTTATCCAATAAATTAACATTTAGAAGGTTGTTCAAGCTGCTTATATGAAAACAATTCAGATGCAGAGTATACTACACTGCAGTAAAAAGTTAAACTGGCTGGCACATGCCTGTAATCCCAGCGATCTCAAGTTCGAGGCCAGCCTCAGCAACTTGTCAGGTCCTATCTCAAAAAAATAAAAAGGAGCCAGGTGCATTGGCACATGCCTATTATCCCAGTGGCTCTGGGGCTGAGACAAGAGAATCTTGAGTTCAAAGCCAACCTCAGCAATTTAGTGAAGATCTAAGCAACTCAATGAGACCCTGTCTAAATAAAACATAAAAAGGGCTGGGGATGTGGCTCAGTGTTTGAGTGCCCTGGGTTCAGTCCCCAGTACCCCCTATTTTCATATTAATTCAAAAGTCTACCAAATACCTGCTGTATATTATTCCCCCCATGGGAACAAGTACATCATCTTAGTCTCTTCTACAAGCTACAGGAGCAGAGGGCCTGTTTTAGATCCTCTGACAAAACATGTTTTGCTTCCACCATCTATTCTGATGTGAGACATCCTAAGGGGGCGCTTCCTCTCAAAATTCCTTGTGGTTTTCCCTTTAGTTTTTTGCAACTTCTTCCTTCTTGCTGCTTCCATTCCCCTCCACCAGTCATACCCATCAAAAGTCTAGAGGATAAGAGTGCTGTGTCCCTGAGGTAGTCAAGCAGTTGCCTAATCCTAGTTAGTTCCTTCTGCTCTTTCTAACTCCTTTCCATGGAAAGGCTGTGTTCTTCCTATCTGAAGGAAACTTTCCATTATATCATATCCTAAGTTTGCCTTCCTCTGTGATCTACTTTATGCCCAGTTTTCTAAACTTCAGTTCTTAATATTTACAGGCAGTTTTTTGGAATTTAGAAAAAAACTTTTCTTGATGAACAGTATTCAGATTTCAAGAATGTTTTCTCTGGAACTGAAACAAGCTTTGAGATTCAAAGCTGAATGTAATCTCTTTATACCTACCCTCTCCTTTCCTGGGAACATAAGGTTCCTGGCTTAACCTAATGGTAAAAGAAACCAACTTAAGGGTAAAGAAAAATACAGAATTTAGGGAAAAATATCAGAATTTTTACTCTTTGTTGATTTACAAAATATGGAATGTTACTTTGCAGTAGGCCTATGGGGCTTAAGATTCTCAAAGGTGATCTAGGATCTATGGGGAGTCCCTAAGGTCCTTTCAGGAGGTTCCTGAAGTCAAAACTTATTTCGTATTAATACCAAATATTATTTGCCTTTTTCACTGTCATTCTTGTGAGGGCACAGAGGAGTTTTCAGAGATTACCTGGGATTATATTTTGGGGAATTTTTTTTTTTTGGGGGGGGGAGGGGAACCAGGGATTGAACTCAGGGACACTCGGCCACTGAGCCACATCCCCAGCCCTATTTTGTATTTTATTTAGAGACAGGGTCTCACTGAGTTGCTTAGGGCCTTGCTAAGTTGCTGAGGTTGGCTTTGAACTCGCGATCCTGACTCAGCCTCCCAAATCGCTTGGATTATAGGCGTGCGCCACCACGCCCAGCCTGGGATGATATTTTAAGATTGAATATAGAAGCAGATGAGAATTCAGACCTTCATTAAGCCACACATTAAATATGTAAGAGTGCTATTCTACAATCTCTTGCAAGTTACTTTATAAATAGTGCTATATTTATAAGAACATGCAATTTGTTGTTTTGTAAAATAATAAATTTTTCCATTCTTATATGGTAAACATCAATATGAGCTACATAAAGATTCCTGGGATCTTCAATAATCTAAGAATATAAAAATGATCTGAGACAAAATGTGAGAACCTAATACTTAAAAATTTTAATATTTTAAAGAAACACCTGCTTTTACCTTTTACTAACTGAAGATCTTTTCCTGAAATCTCCCATTATCCCTTATGTCCTTGTTTTATCACAGTATCTGCAGCACCTACTGGACAAATATAAATGATCAATAGACCTGGCAAAGTGGTTACTTTAATTCCCTTCTAGAGAACTTTTAGCCAGAATATATAAGGCAGAGTGTGTGTATGAGCATCTAACTTAAAGTCAATAAGAACTGGTGACCTACTTTTGAGATTATCCTGGCATTGCGGGGGTGGGGGGTGGGGGTGAGGGAGTAAAACATCTTAAAGGAAGGTATACACACGTTTTTTCAGTATGGCACATTGTTTTGTTCTTTTATAACTGTCTTCTTGTTTTTTCCCAGAGATTCCTTCAGTCGAATGAGTCTTCGCAAAATGGATCTCTAAAATAAATGCACTTGTTTTATTCATTTGAAAAGAGCCATGTATTCAACATTGTGAAAAGAAGTTAAGATCTGTTGAAAAATAGGACCTGGGATGTAATTATGGAAATTAATTTACTCATTGAAGAATGCCAAAATGATATCAAATGTAGATGTTAAAGTTTGAGAATCATGGCTATGGTTTCTGACATTCTGGTAACATACTGCTCTTTTTTTAAAGATATTTTAATGACTCAAAGGTACACTATAGATTGACCGTTATTTATACCATAGCTAATGTTAAATTTATTTACTTTAAGTTCGTATTTTTTAATTTATATTACCATTTATAGATTCATTTTGGAACCATTTTAAATGTAGTAATGCTTATTTTAAAGGTACTATTAAATATGTGAATGTTTACACTAATTTTAATGAGTGGAACTTTGAAAATTTTTCTTTATTGAAAGAGGCAGTGAAAAGTTGAGTTGAATTGGCTCCAAAAATAGCAAAATTAAAATCAAAATTGGCAGTCACTTTATAGGCCCAAAGAGCCCTGAATTGAATTAATGGGTGAAGGTAGATACTGGTAACTGCTTTTTGAAGTTTTTAAACTGGTATCCATTTAGGGTATCCATTTTAGATACTCTAAAAAAGAAATTTAGAATTCAAAAATGACATCATCTGATAAAATTCTTGTCTATAAGGGATTAAATACTGAGACAGCTAATACTGGTGACAGCGGCTTGATTTTTATGACTCAGTTTTGTTATTAGTATGAAATTCTTGACTCTCAGCAATTAAAATGAGTGATTTGGCCGGGCATGGTGGTGCACACCTGTAATCCCAGCACTTGGAAGGCTGAGGCAGGAGGATCACGAGTTCAAAACCAGCCTCAGCAACTTAGCAAGGTCCTAAGCAACTCAGTGAGACCCTGTCTTTACATAAAATACAAAATAAGACTGGTGATGTGGCTCAGTGGCCGAGTGCCCCTGGGTTCAATCCCCAGTTCAAAAACAAAAAGGAATGATTTGTGTTTCAGATTCAACAAGCCAGTCATCAGTTTTTAATGATCTAAGCCAGTATATCAGAAATCTGTTTTAAAGCTATTTACATCACCATGAAGACACAGAGCTGGAGTTTATTCATTTTAATCTACCAATTAAATGAGAAGTCACTTAGTTATTTTTTGACACTTGCAGATTTTACAAACACATGTAAAAAAGTTAAATTAGCTGCTTTAGTCAAAATAAACTCAAAATTGTAACTTTACACAGAAAAATATCAAGAAATTAGCATTTCAATTACTTGGCAGATTTTTTCAAAACAATACATATTCATTTCTGCAGGTGTTTTAAACAATAGATTTTATGTATCACTATCACGTATAGAATAGCATCCTTGAGTAACCCCTTTGATCTACTGATCAGTCACATGAAATCACTTAAGAACTGTTTAGAATTAATACCACAGCTTCATTCTATAGATGATATATGTAGGTGATAGTTTAAAATCTTATCTGTAACCAAAGACTGAATCAAAGATTTTTCAGATAAACCAATATATCGGAATTAAAGGAACTCTGAGAGTCAGAAGGGCGTAACTTCAAAAATCTACTTGGGGTTGGGGGCTGAGTGGTACAGCACTTGCTTAGTGTGTGCAAGGCCCTAGGTTTGATCCCCAGCACTGCAAATAAATTTGGGGAAAGTGGAGCTAAATCAAAGGGGAAAGGCAATGAGTCAAGAATGGAAACTCGCCCTCAAAAATGACATGGTCTCCCTGTTCTTTGGGGATAAAGGAGGGTAGATATAAGGAAATTAAGTATCACCTGTAATCATTTCTCGGATTAACTCCCAGGTCAGTTCTCTTACATTTACCTAAGTTTGGACTGTTTCACACAAATCTGATTGACAATAGTGAAGACTTCAAGATTTATGTAATTATTTATTGTATTGTCTTGCAATACCAAACTATTTTGAGTCAAAACAGAGGCTTCCTTTTACTCTTAAACTTCGGTGTGACACAGAATACTGTAGTAAAACATGGAATTTTCCCTTAGCAAAGTGAGGTGGCAGAGCAAAAAACCTCAGCTCCAAGTTAAAGGTTCTGTGACACGATCTCAGCTTTATTCAGGAAGTATACAGGTTTTTATATACGAGGGGAACCAATTAACAAAGAGTCACAAAATGCAAGAGCCTATGGGAGCGGTCCAGCCAGAAGTTGCACAATTGGCAAGGAGGGGGAGACAAAGGGATGGGGTGACTCTCCTGAGGCATTGTTCCACACGGCAGGGAAGCCACCCAGGGGTGTGCCACCTGGGCATGTTAGCCCTGGGCATTCCATAGGACTTTGCTTGACCACAGCTGTGGGAAAGCAAATATTGCCAGGGGCTCTTCCTACATCCCCACAGAATACTTAATTTCTGTGTTTTCTTAAAATATAAACTTTCTCACATCAGGAATCTAGTTAAGAACTCACACTAGTTCTTAACATTATCTTTTGAGTTATTCCAGACCCAGGCTCTATCCTAGCCCTAATCCATCGGAGTCTTCTAGATAGTGCACAGGGCTGTTTAAAGTTCCATCGGTGATTCTGAATATAGAAAGCAGAAGCACAACTTTTACTTCTGTCACATCACATAATCTTGTGGGAAAATCGGTCATTTATTGTTGACCAAGTATTCTTATTTGTTGAAATGGGATTGTTATCTCAAAAGCATTCATATATTCAAAATCAAAATCTCTTAGTACCAAGAATGTCCTTTAACAAATTATTTGACAACTAACCACTTACTGATTTAGTATACAGTATTTAAAATTATAATTTAACGAAGTTTTTGTGTGTGCCCAAAGCATCATCTTAAATTCTCATTTTGGATTCCATTAAATCATATCTATTTTAAAGGACAACTAAGATGTGACAATTTTTATTGTAAACCTCTTTTAAGTATGATAACCAGGCTGGACTATAAGCAGTTTCTCTGAGATATTCTTCACCTCCACTGTCAGAACATAATGAATATTATTAAAAGTAATATGCATGTCTGTTCACACACACACACACACACACACACACACACACACACAATTTATTCTGTTCTTTAAGTCAGTTATATTTATGATTTTAGAAAATGCAAGTAAAAAAATTTGAGCGTTTGTATACGTAGTTGTTAAGCAGTTTAAATTTTATTGACCTCCCAGTATTTAAAAAAAGTTAAATTTAAGGTCACACCTCTAAGTTTGATGTATTATATACAGATCGTGCAGAATGAGTATGAAGAGATACAAATTAGTCCATGCCCCAAAAGATTTACTAGAATACAGAATCATCTTCATAAATACATATAAAATTCTTATGAAGATATAGAGGACTGTCCAGGTTTTCTGAGACACTTTTCCAAGTGATTCAAGGCACAAAATGTACACCATTGTGAATACACATTCTAGACTTTGTGCCTCTGATACAGCCCATCAAAGATTTGGCTTCCTGTTATAAAACTAAATGTACTGAATGAGATTCTGTTTCTTAAGTGAAAAACCACAGAGCTATAAACATGTAGATAATTACTCCAAAATATGGAGAATACAAATACAAGCACTTTATTTTTAAAAGCAAACACAAAAGATTGGTGTAAATCCAAAAGTGTTTAAATGCTTCCATTTTGGATAATTCAATTAAGAACCTATACAAGTTTGTTCCCAGAAGCTAATGCATCACTAGTCTCTAAGGAAAATGAATTCTAAAATTTAACATGGTTTTCAGTATTTCAAATTTCACTATTTATATAAAAACCTAGAGAGACCAATAATATCCAATAGCTTCAAAAGATAAGCTAGACTCTGATGTAATCGATTTTACCAATGTTTGTCCAGGTCTGTTTAATATATACACAAGGAAAATACACTCACTCTATAATTTCTTATAAAATAGCAAGTAAGGAGTAGATGTAGGAGATGTAGAAGGGGAAAGAGAATTCAAAAAGTCCTTCTCTTCAGTAACTTTCACTTCAGAATCATCAAAAAGCAACCACTTCCCTTCATATTCCTTTAAGCTTTGCACTACATAGGAAATTTTGTTCTCAAATCCACTAATGTTAATGCCTGTTTGGTCACTGGATTCCTTGTTTCTATCAGATTCATGGGTCCCATTAGTATTGTTAGTCTCAGAATTTCTGTTTTCAGCAAATGCTGTACTGGCAACCTTATCAGGATTAGATGTTTTGTTGTATAGCTCATAATCTGCTTTGCTCTTTTGTCCTCCAAGAAGTCCAATAGCTTCTACATTTTTTTTGTTCAAAACTTTACTTGGCTGTGTATTTCCACCAACTCTAATTGACACTTCTTCATCATCATAATTTTCAACTGCACCCCTTGCTTCCTCCTCATTCATTGGTTCTGGCTTACCTATTTCACATGTCTGGTCAACCACAAAATTTCCCTTATCTAGTTCTAAACTATTAAGGTCAGTGACTTTAACAGAAGCAGTGTAATGCCCACTACTAATTGTAATGCCACTATGCATCACAACTGCAAATAATCCATAGCTGTCGTTAGTTGGCTTTGTGCTCCATTCTTCTAGTGACAATTTAAGAGGTGTCAATAAAGGAGTGTTGATCTTGGAAAGTCCACCACCATAACAATCAAACCTTTGGAAGAAAAAGAAAGAAGGTTTCTTGTAGTTCCATTTTAAATTCAAAATTTTATATATTCAAAATCAAAATCTCTTAGTACCAATGTAAAAACCAAGTAAAAGTCTGAATAAACCCTTAATATGCAGTGTTCAAATGAATAAATGAAAAACCAGAATAAAAACAAGATCTCAGTTGTGAATAAAATTTATAATATATATAAATACTAAAATAACTGCTAATATTCAGGTGTTTTGAGGAGGATATGTAGAATTTTTCATTATCTTTATTTTCCTAATTTTCTACATCAAGAATTTGGGTGGCATTTTAAAAACACTGACCTTTGCCAGGTGTGGTGGCACACACCTGTGATCCCAGCCACTTGGGAGGCTAAGGCCCTGAGCAACTTAATAGCAAGAGCCTGTCTCCAAAAAAAATATGGGGGTGGGGGGCGTGGGGATATGGCTCGGTAGTAAAGCACCCCTAGATTCAATCCCCAGTATCAAAAACAAAACACTGAATTTTTGAAATTAATTTACATTTTTATCATTTTAATATGTCTTTGTCAAGATTGGAAACAAAAATAAGTAACATTGCAGCAAGGAAAATGCCCACTGAATTAAAAAAAAAAAAAAGACAACTATATGCCATCTTATAATACTGTGTGTGTGTGTTTGTGTGTGTGTGTGTGTGTGTGTGTGAGAGAGAGAGAGAGAGAATGCTTGCAAGCAATTGCAGGAATTACTAGGAAGTTCATGTCATTTTCAAATAAGCCATAAATGTGGAAAGGAATGAAATCATTAATATTATACATGTCAGAAAAAAAAGTCACAGACTATTCAAAATGCAATTAGCATTTTTATACTTAATAGCTTTTTATACATTTGAACTCTCAACTCTAGAAAATTTCTCATCTTTTTCAAAGACTAGTTAGTTTGATTTCTTAGGTTACCTTAAAACCAAAGAATTTCACCTTCAAAAAAATACCCTTCAAAAAAATCTCAATGTATTCAGATTTCTTCTCTGCTTTAATAAGATCTACTAAAATTGAATTTTGTAACTAGCATCTACACAATGAATATGAAAAAGATATATATAGAAATCATACTAAATAGAACATGTGTTCATACCAAAAGGATTTAAATTAATGCATTTTACAAGGAAACTGTTTTAAAGAGAGCTACTCTTTCTAAAGCAATCTTTACAAGTTATTTCATTTCAGTCAGTACTTATATTAATACTATTTTAGTATTTTAAACAAAATTTATCCTCTATAGCAGCTTATTTTCTTCATATATAGCTTTTATTTACAATACTCACTCCAAGCCACTAGCAGCAAAGCACTTCAGATGAATAGTTATAACTTCAGGCATTTTATCAAACAAAAGACTTCTTTCGGCTTCAGTATAATGATGGCAATTTTCACAGAAATATTTATCTTCTCCTACAATCCTTTCCACCGAAGCAAATTGTGAAATAGCCCATCTCAAGGTCTTCATTTCTGTTTTTGGCTCTGGAGAAACTATAAAAAAGGGAATCCTTTCATTTACAAATACAATATTCAAAAATTAAACCACAAAATTCCACACACAAAATTAGCACTCAGTTTCAACTGACTACCCCTTCCTAAATAACTGAAGAGATTTCTCTTACTTTCAGAAGTTCATCCTTAATAGCACAGCTTTTTATGTTTTTTAATTGTAAATGGACACAATACCTTTATTTGTTTATTTTTCTGTGGTGCTGAGGATCGAACCCAGTGCCTCACCCGTGTCAGGCAAGCACTCTACCACTGAGCTACAACCCCAGCCCCACATACAGACCTTTTAAATAGTGTAATATTGTAACTGGTCAGCCAAAACAATAAAAAACGTGATATGGACCACAAAAACTACTCGATCTCACTTGTAAGAGACTAGTTAAAGCCAATTTTCAGAAAACTAGTCTCATTATTTTGCATGACATCTCCATGATTTTATGGTTTGCACTAGACACACAATAGTTCCAATGGTGTGTTAAAAATTACCTCAAGTAACTCTGAAAAGTTAAGATCCCCAAACTTTCATTAAATAAGCATTTCATTTTTCCATTTTAACATACTTTATATAAAAATAAAGATGATGCACTTCTCCAAATGCTATTAACAAGTGAAGCTGAATAAGTAGAAAGGCTAGCTGGTTACAGTGGTGCACACCTGTAATCCCAGTGACTCAAAAGTCTGAGGCAGGAGGATGGCAAGTTCAAGACCATCCTCAGCAAATTAGGGAGGCCCTAAACAATTTAGTGAGACCCTGTGTCAAAATTAAAAATTAAATGGGGTAGGGGTGTGGTTCAGTGGTCAAGTTCCATGGGTTCAGTGCCAAAAAGAAAAGAAAAACTATAGTAGGCCAAGGACACTATTGTTAAAGAAAACTATAATTATCATTCCATGGTCCATTAAGACTCTAATTTTGCTTACTTTCAGAATTCTCCTCTACTTTGGAAAGTTCATCTTCTTGTACTGGCACACTGATGTCCTGAAAATCTTCTCTTCTTTCTGTTAAACTTTCACATTCCAAACAACGAGTCCTTAATACAAGCTGACCTTGAAATAATTTCTCCACTAGCTCAAAACCAATTTGCTCTGCACCTGAAATGAAAAAAGGAAAATATGTCTATACAAATTAGTTTTTTGATATAGTTCAAATAACCAATTTTCCAATGAAATAAATTATATCATGAATAAAAGCCCCATTTTCACATCTATTAGCATTAAGGTACCTCGTTGATAAAATGTAAAATCCCTGTAAAGCTAGTTTTAATTATGCATTACTATTATTTTTTAAGTCAGTTGTATTTCTCAGCTTGCTTCCCAAAGATACCTCCCTATAGAATAATCCCAGAATATGTTTGGCACTTTGGTAAAACCATCAACCACATCAATACTATATATTTTCCCTGAGATACGTAGAAATGGACAAAACCAAGTGGCATAACTACTCATTACTTCAAAATTTTAATGCAATTTCCCTCGAGTTTACCTCAAATACTACATAGATAAAAGAAATATTATAGTCTCCATTAAAATATACTGGACTTTCCTAGTTTAAAATCATAAATCAATATTACCTTAAGATTAATGATATGACATATATATAATACATCACACATACTCTAAGCATAGTGCTTAAAATACCACATTTCACACTGTATTACTTTCTCAAACAAAACAATTTTAGCCACATAGAATATACTGTGCATTTATCTAAGAGAAAACTTCTATTTTCTGCAGCGATTAAGACTCCTACCTATCAAGGTCTAAGAATTATACTGACCTTTGTTTATGGACTTAACTTCATTAACATTTACAGGTTTAACATTATTTTCTGGAGATTCAAGTCCACAACCATTAGCTGTGTTATCAATTTCACACTTCCCCAAGTCCTCCTCAAGATCACATTCATTTTCTTTAGACTGTCCTTTGGATCCTTGGTTTGTTGTTATTTTCCCCAGACTACAGAATTTCGAAAGAATGCTGGGTTGCTTAGTTGCAGACTTTAACCAATTTATTTTAACTCTTGATTTCCTTTGTGAAAGTCTTGCACTCTCATTTTCAGAAACACACTTGGGGATTACTTTAGGAGGAATCTCTAATGTATCACCAGTAGCTTTTCTTTTTGACCTCGTTTGTCTCTGATTCTCTTCCAATGACTGGTGTTCCTTAGATACTTTAACTTTTTTCTTTGTATTTCCAAATTCTGTGTCACTTTTTCTTTTTCCATTCCCTTTTGGGAGTTTTTCTTTATGATCTTCAGAATTCCTCATACTGTCAGTCTCCATGCTGCTTATTCCACTCATTTCCTCTTTCTGATAAGGTTTTTCTTCTACCTTAGCCGATAATTCTGCCACATTTTTTACTTCTTCTTTTTTTAGAAGTTGGCATGTTTCTTGAATGTTTCCCAAAATACACTGTAGTACTTCCTGTGCATCATGCTGTAGATATCCTTCATACATAGGGTTGAGTTCCCTATAAATAAAAATGTCCATTTCATCTACTCTAGTTGGAAAGACGTAATATGTAAAAACAAATATTTCTATAAATTACTGTATTTTAAAAATCTAAAGATACTTATTCAGTTAATGTGAAACCTATAACAAACCAGGTTTTATTGAAAATGCTTTTGATATTATATGTATAAATAGTCCTTATAGTAACCCCTGCAGGTAGGTCCTGTCGTCACCACTATTGATGATACAGGAACTGGGTACAGAGAGGTTAATAATTTGCCCATGGTCACAAGTAGTTCAGAAACCCAGATTCAAATCTGCTCTTGCTACCCTGCTACAATGCCTCTTAACAAAGGCAAAGTAATGTAATGCACCTATATCAATTTCAAAACTGAATGATTCAATGATTTTTAACGACCTACAATATTACAAAGTTTGTTAAAATAATGCTGTTGTTATAAAGTTTCACTTTTTAAGACAATACCAGAAAGCAATCTAACTCAGTTAACTAAAGGTTCTCTTCTAAGCACATAAGATATTTGAAACTTACAATTTATACATATAACACATTTTGAATATAGACCTATACTTCCTAATCTGAAATCCTTAGGATCCACATGTTTGAGAATTCAAAAGATTTCAGATTCAAAAATACAAACACATAAGCAAAATATATATCATCAAATGATATGGGCAATACCCTACAATTAAGAAACTATTGCTATTTCCACAGAAAAATGTGCAAATGTTGATATTAGTAATAAACATGAATAGACTATAAATAGCCTCATACAAATTCAAATCTTATAAATTCAGTTCCAAATTTATCCAAAAAATTTACCAGTTTTCAGACCCTCTGTAGGATGTCAAGTACTATGGACCTGGAATTTCAATTTTCCTTGCCCTTTATTCCTATACTGTTCACGTACCACTCTCCCCCAAAGATAGGAACAAGTAGCTAAATTAGAATTGTAAAATTATAAGCTATACCTACCTGAGTGTGTTAAGCAGTCGCCTTGGCTGGGTAGCAAGTTCATCAGTATATTTCTCTGGATTTAAGAGAAAACTAGCCTGAAGCTGTTCTACTGAAATGATTAAGGACTGTAAACTGCATATAAGTTCATAACTTGCCAAAGAATCTTCTTTGCAATTTCCCTGTCAAGGAAAAACCACACAAACCAATATTTTCATTTATGAACAAATTAAGTACTTTCTTTCCTTGACTGGTCTCACTAAATAACACTAGGCTTTCCATACTTAATTTCATTATAGCATTAATTTTAATGGGTATAAAAATAATTTTTTTCTAATTTCAAGATGTTATTTTTAGCTACAATGTAGATAATGATTTTCTAATTGCAAAAGTCAAAGGTTTCTTTAAACATACTTAAATATTAAATTTGGGGCTAGGAGTATAACTCAGTGGTAAAGTGCATGCTTAACAAGTCTGTGGGTTTGATCCTTGGGATTTCCCCCTACACCACCCCCCCCCAAAAAAGCAAAAAATCAACTAAAATCCCAAAAACACAATGGATAAACAGGTGGCATGAGTATGACAAATATGTGATAGTGGTATACAAATGACAAGTTTGATAAACAATACATGAGAGGAATGGAGAAGATACTCTGTACGGGGAGATAATGTGGTAATTTACCTCACAAGAATGATAAACAACCTTTCCAACAGAATACAGAGAATTACAATTTTCATTTCATTATTAAGAGAATCTTTGTCATCCTCCTCTCCAATCCTCTAAAAAATTCTTTACCTTTTAACTTGTAAGCAAGTGAATTTCCATTTTTCTTTTTACATTACTTTTGATGAGTTTTTTTCCTTACCTTATCTTTTTGATTGGCTTCATCCTTTAGAGCTTCCTTCTTCCTTGAAATAATATTAAATAAGTGCTTCACTCCAGATTTAAAACCAGGACAAAAATATAATACCTACAAAAAGTAAAATTATTTAAGTGTCATAAACAAACAATATTCCTAAAATCATTAAAGTACTACCGTGCTTTTTGTAGGGCACTCTTAATAAACATTACCTAAAATTCTAAGATTAAACTTTCTGTTAAAAAGTGTTCTCTATTTCATCAATAGTAACTTCTCTGGTGTTACACACTAAGCCTTTAGCAGATAGTATTAACATTTAATGTTACGAAGACATACAACATAATACCAATACCGTTCCAAGGTGTAAGATATCACCATTAACACCAGGAATCAGGCAGAGAAATTAAAGGTTCGGCAACTTCCACTTAACCAAGGTCTACTCAATTTTTCTATCTCACCTTTACTTAATATATCCTTTTCTCTCACCCCAAAGGGGGTTTAATAACCTGTAATTTAGGATTCATCATTATTTTAGCTCATTATGATTTATTTGCAATTAAAGGCAAAGACAGTATGCACACTTAAAGCTTTCCAATAATTTGAAATCCTCAGAAACATTGTTACATCATTCTTGCCTATTAATATTTTAGTATATAACAAAATTGTTAATTTACCTGAAGTATACTATTAAGATAACAAGTATTGCCGAGATTATTCAGTCCCACAAATGGTAACAAGTTTTCTCTCTTCTCACAGTTTATAGGTGAGGACTGTGCTGCAGGAACAACTTGATCACTATTAAGTATAGAGGGGAGAAAGGTGTTATGAAGCAACATCTTAAAGAAACAAAATGGAAATATTGCTTCCCTAGATTTAGCTTGTACCCAAAAGGGTTATGATCTGAATGATCTTAGTGATATGACACCTTAAGAAATCTGCACAAAAAAATTGCTATAGACCCAGAATAAGAATATTAAAAACATTATTTCACTCAAACAAACTTCAAAATAATTCCCTTAGGAGGATATTAATCCCATTTTTCAGAGTAAAAAACTGAGGAACCGGTACTATGATTTTTTTTTAAGCCTACTCTCAAGTTTCAATTAAGTACTTTAATTCTAAATATGAACTTGGGAATAAACTGACTAAAAAATATTTAGGAGGCTGCACTAAGATTCTATTAATAAAAATTAAGAAGAACAGTCTATGAAGAGAATTTATCCCTCACTTAAAAATAAATTGTTCATGCCAGGCACCATGGCACATGCCTGCAATCCCCAGGGACTTCAGAAGCTGAAGCAGAAGGATCGAAAGTTCAAGACCAGCCTGGGTAATTTAGGGAGACCCTGTCTCAAAATAAAAGACTAAAAAGGGATACAGCTATAGCACTATCGTAAGCACCCCTGGGTTCAACCACCAGTATTAATTAATTAGAGTCTATCATGCTTTTACATCACTTAAACAGTGGGTCCCCCAGTACATGTACCTTACAGCCAACAGTTATGACAATAGCACCTCAAAGTATAAGCATGAAAACTGATGAGCAAAAGGTTCATAAACACAACCGATGACTGCTAGATATCAGGAAATCATACATGGTACCAAATTGACTTTAGTCACCCAGCAGAGTGTGGAATCAAGCATTCCATTTTGTTCTGATTTCTTGTCAGTCACTAAAGAATTTCCATAAAAACACTTATTTTAAGTACATTTTAAATATCAATTGCAGCTGTATACCTCCAACAGATATGATTAGTTAAGACTACATGCCTACCTAACTATAGGGTTTATGTAACTTATACAACTGTCCTCTTTTGAACACAACAAAAACAAAAATACCTATTTCTTAATCCTTACAACACCAAAATAATCAAGTGTAAACTCCGAAAGAGAATTTAGTCAATAAACATTTCTCCAAATTATCCTAAAAGACTCAAGACAATGTTTATGAATTAGTATTGTGTGATCCTCGTGGGGAACCACGAGTTTTGCTATGTCCCTACTACATGCTGCTAGAATTGTCTTCCTAAAAGCATACTAATGTGTATTTTTTTTTTCCTACTAAGAACTATCAGATCAGTCTGGAAGTATTAACCCAAGTTCAATGCTTCTTCACTGTTCAGAATTTTAAAAAGTATAGAGATATATTTATAAATAAGACACATACATTTCTGATCCTCTATATTCAGAAGCTTTTTCTTCATTTTCTTGAGAATCTGTGAAATCTAAGGCTCTCTTAGTTTCCTTTTTCTGAAAAAATTTCAAAGAAAGTCTGTTTTTCTTGGATGGACTACCTCTTGAAAGCCCATTACTTTCACTGGGTATGACACCAGGCATTTTCTTTTCAAATCCCAAGGAGTTGACAAGAATTAATTTATAGAGGGCAGTTGTAATCACCAATTATATCTGTTAATCACAAAGAAAAGGTTTCATTAGTACTCCATTATTAGTGTAGGCAACCGAACCATCAATTGTGACAACAATATTTACCAAGGAAATGGTAACAAATTAGAACTTTCAAATAATTAGGAAATTATTTGAAAACCGAATGCCTGGCAATAGATTCGAAATATTTATTGCTTAAATGAAGGAGTATGCCACATTGTTCTTAACTTTGTTTTTAAAAAATGTGATGCTGAACCTTTATTAGCCATAAATTAAGGGCCAAACCACAAAACTCTCCATTTAGTAAACCTACATTATAGTAGTAGTATTAAGGAGTAAATACTCAATTTTTCATCATAACTTATTAATTCAAATATTGGTTGAGAACCTGTCATCTCTAACCGTAGGAGGAATAGAAAATCACAGTGTAGACAATAAGAAGTCCTCCCTATATAAAATAAAGTCTCAAACTCACAAAGAAAGGCATAGGGTGTTCAGTTATAGCTAAAAACCACAATATTCTATTTGTTTTCCAAAACTTTCAAAAAACTTTTAAAGTAAAACTCTGTAATGAAAAATTATGGCAACATTTGTGGTAGCTATTTTATACATCAGTCCTACTTTTCATTAGGACATCTAGGGGAAATTGCCTGACTTGAATATTACAATACAATTACTTAAACCCCAAAACCTCAGCAATCAGTTTCAAATGTAGAAACAATAGTAAAATTACACAAAATACACTCATATTCCATCCTTAAATATTTCACTCAATTGACTATAATCTAGAAATTCACTCAACTTGGCAGTGAAACCAATTTTGAGACCCAACAGAGGAACTAGAAAGTTGGCCAATTTCTCCATCCTGTCTCCAATTCTATTTACTCTCCTGGCCACTTAAATTTCTGATGAATGAAAAGCCAGCCTGCACTAAAAATTTCAGGATCTCTAAGTATTCTCCTCATAAAAGGTTTTTCCTGACAGTCAATTCCAATAAATGACAGAAACTGGATTCTCTAAGTGCCAGGAGTAGCCGGACTTAAGAAAAAAGATCAAACAACTGAAATAGCGGATCGTCGTCTCAATCCAAACCCTCCTGGCCCCCCAAAGCAACCATCAAACATTTAACATTACCAATTACACAACATTTTACTAAGTGCCATATCTTATGCTCTCTCGTTTCCTTATAAGTAGAGGTTTGTTACACACACAAAAAAAATTTCTCCTGTAGCACAAACTTCACGGAGAACAAGGACTCCAACATTAAACATACTTGACCCAATGACAGCGTGAATCTCAGTCCTATTAGTTTCCAATAATATGACACAATTCCTATTTTTCAAGAAAAAAATGTAAAACAAGAACATCTTTGCCAAAGCTTTAAGACACGTGGCGTTCTACAGACTTCTAAGAAAACTGTAAGTTAAGAAAATGCGCGGTAAAATTTCGCAATTACCGACCCAAGACAACGTGAATGCAAACATTTCTCCTCCCTAACCTACACCTCTCTACGGAACGGAAACTGCAAAGCCTGCAGAGCCCAGGCAGGGGTCGTGCCCCCCAAACCGCGCACCGGCACGGTGGAAGGCTGGCCGCGGGTTCTCCGGCCCGCCCCGCTGCTCCCGGCCTCCCTGCCCGCGGAGCTGGCCTATTTACTCCCAGCCCGCACCTGCCTCCCCGAGTCCCCTGCGGCTGCAGGAGGGGGCGCCCCCCAGGGCACAGAGGACTCGGCCCGCAGCTGGGCCAGGGCGCAGATCCGGGGGCGACCCCGTCTTCCCCGCAGCCCCTCTCCGGCGCCCTCCGAACTTGCCTCCGCGCCCCTCTGCCCCAGGCCCTCTTACCCGGCCATGGCCGTAAGCGAGGTCCGCGGCGGTGACGCCGCTGAGTCCAGCCGGGATGAGTGTGGGTACCACAGGTGAGTCCCTGCCTGAGACGCCGGGTCCCCGACCCAAGGGAAAGCTGATGGGATCGCCCTCCCGCGGGGGAGTGACCATCAGCTCAGAGCGGGAACCCGGGCCGCCGCCGCTCGCTCCTGCCCAGCGCGCCACCCACTACATCCCCGGAGCGGTGCCCGCTGCGCCCGCCTGGGATGGCTAGGAGCGCAACAAGCGGTGGTCGCGCTCGCAGAGCGCCTGAACCGCTAGGGTCTCTCCCACTCCTCCACCGAGGGGAACTTGGCGCGTTTTCCTTAGTCTCAGGACCCCCGTGTTTTAGCCTCCGCCCGCGCCAGCGCTGCGATTGAAGGTGGCGTCCTTCGAAAATGCCGGTTCTAGTCTCCACGCTGCAGAGACGCGAAAGGCAAGAGCCGCCTCGCGACCACCACTCGGCCCCGGCACGTACGGGCTCCGGAACCAGCTGGAACGGTAGTTCCCCGAAGATCCTAACGGGTTCTGCAGTTTCAAACAGCGCAGGCACAATCACGGGCAGCTCGCGCGGGTCCTCGCTGTGGGCGCGCGCTAGGTACTGGAGGCCTGGCTGGCGGGCTCGAGCCTCACACCCTTTTTTTTTTTTTTTTTTAACTATTCGTGCGCGCGAGTGGAGGGGAAAGCGTACGGGTCGGGAGACGGGACAGAGATTAGACGGGACAGGCCCCCTTCCTTTAGAAGGAGCCCCCACCTCCCCCCAGGTGCTCAAATGCGCCAATCCATGATGAACAATCCCAAAACCTTGCCGCCCCCCCCACACACCGCTAGGAGAAGCCAATCAGAAGTACCTAGATAAAAGCCAATTGGATGGGTGGAGAAGGAAGCCTGGCCAATACCGAAAAAGAAGAAAGGAGCGCTCCAGCCAATCATTGTCGGACATACATAGTGTTCCTCCGGAGCTGTTCCTCTCCTTCCGCTCTCATTGGCGCTCGAGGGCGCGCTTTCGCTGCCGACTGTTAAAATCTTGCTGTGCGTTTTGTTAAGCCTGGACGGTGGGACGCCACCGCGGGTGCGGCTTCCGGAGTGAGGCCCTCACGGCAGGCCCCGCCTCCCTTTCTTGCGTACTCACTCGGGCGGGGTTACCAGGGAGACGGGTTTCGGAAAATGGCTGATGGCTGACTTGTCCTCCGCGCCTGGTCTTTCTGTTCGGAATGGCATCCCGAGATCCCGCCAATAAAATCAGGCGCTGCCGTGGATAACCACAGATTCTCAGCCGAATCTGTAGAGCTGAGGCTCCTTCAATCGCCTTCGCGCCTTTTCTGTTTGCCCTTCTCTGCTGCACGGGATAGCATTTTAAATCCCAGCTCCCGCTGCGGCAGCTTCTAAGGGTTCGGGTGCGAGCTGGTACTAAAAGACTCAAATGCCGAAAAACACACCTTATCTGTTTTTTGCTTCCCTTTGTGATTGTAAGCTTCCTTGGTGAGGTGACCTCACAACGCAAGTAGTAGCAGTTAATCTTTTCAGTCCAAATCCACCCAGTGTTTTTAGGCGCCTGCTATGCGCCAAGCCTATTTCAAGGTGCTAGGTGTACTACATGAATGAAAGACATTCCCTGCTCTAACAGAGCTTCAGAGAAGACGCCGTTAAACTAAAACGATATGAAATAACGTAAAAGGGAAAGGAGATAAAGGTATGGTGCGTTAGATATGAAAACCTGAAAGGCCTCTGAGTTGACATGCAGCAGAGTTGAATGAAAAAGAAACGAACCTTGGAAATTTGAGGGAACAGCAAGTTCCCTGAAGCGTGATGTGCTGGGTGCTTTGGAAAGAGAGACCGGGAAGTTTAGATCATAGCCTGGGTGAGGAGATAGTGGGACATGTGATTAGTGTTATAGGCAGAGCTATAAGCAGGCTAAGGAGATGAATCATTAGATGGATCTGAGCTGGGGAGTGGCAGGATTTGTAAAGTGGCTACCTGTGGTGGATAGACTGTACCTTCAAGAGGACAAGCAGAAAGGTCCTCTTAGAAGGTTTGTTCAGTAGGCCAGGGAATAAATTATGATGGCTTGAAATAAAGTAGTAGCAATGGAAATGTTGTGAACTGGTAGGATTCAGAATATATATTTGAAGCAGAGCCAACAACCTCTGCTGATGGATTGGCTGCATGATATGTAAGAAAAAGAGATGAAAATGGCAATGACTTTTTTAAACCCCAACAACTAAACTAGATAGTGATTGGTCTTTGCTAAAATGTTTGGATCTGAGTAAACTCCACTAAAGTAGAAGTGGCCATTGTTCTTAGACATATTAAGAGTAAGATGCCTATTTCACATAAAACAGATATCCAAAGAGACCAGGAGCCAAATTGAGCCAACAGTTAATTCAAAAAGATAGAAAGTATAATTCTAACTGGATCTCAGTTTGCTATCCTGTACCATAGACTGGCAGTGCTTTGTTTTCTAGTACTAACAGTTATTGCTACTTTCAGACTACCCGCATGGATGACTAGTTATAGTTTCTCCTTTCCTTGAGATCCCTTTGTCTGAAACCACTACCTTTCCTGTACAATTTACAAATAGCATTCTCTGCTATGCTTTTCCTTACCAGCTGGTGAAAATTTCCCTAGAAGATGAAAATTGACTAAGTACATTTTTGGTTCCTTGCAAAGAGAATGCACTGAATATCAATTTGCCCCTTGTGGTTATATGGAGATGTGCTACCCAAAATCCCTCTTCAGGGAAGAACTTGCTCCCAAGCTACAAAGACTACTTCCAGTTGTAAGTTCCTTCAGAGTCTATTTCAGCTGCAGACTGTAGCCTTTCCTAAAGTTATACCCTTTCTAGGAAAGCCTGTTGTAAATGAGAAAGCAGGGCTGAGATATAAAGGGTTAGTCATTATGGCCCACCACTGGACACCCCTGACATGCAGCATTCACTCCAGAGTTCTTTGCCAGGTTGTTGGCTCTGTATCGAATTTGACTTCATCGTACTCATTCTGTTTCCTCTCCCTTTTACATCTTATACAGCTCTGTCTGGCATCTGCCTCCCAAGAAGCCTACCTGCAAGAGTTGGTACCAGGATTGGTTGGAATAACAGACAATAAGAAGGATTTGGGGAACTGAACTATGAACTACCTTCCTGTTGGTAGATGAAGTATAGCCAGCCCCTGGCACAAGGTGATGGTCCAATTAGGATAATGTAGCAGGTGGAAGAGAATATATTAGCAGGCATAATGTGCCAAGGCAGTTAAGACATATGGTAGAAGTGGGGGCTATAAGCATAATGATTTGGATAACTATTACTAAACTCCATCAGATAGAAAAATATAACGAACAGGTAAGAGTTGGTAATAAGCAATTGAAAGATGTGAAATCTTCTTTGTACACAAAGAAGCTCTTATACGCAGGTGAGAAAGCTGAGCACCAGGACCAGAATGTTAGAGTGGCTGAGGCTATAACAGTAGTTGTGTTGTGCCAATGAGTCAGGGTCACAATTGAGAAAGCTTAGCATTCTAACATTTTGAGAGGCCATTTGGGTAGTGCTTCTGAAAATTTTGGCTCCTCTGGTGCCTGCAGTGTGGCTCATTCCTCCCTACTAAGAACTATCATTTTGTCCTACTGGGAGATATTGCAAAGTCTTCTGCTTGGAAGCAGACATGTTCTACCCTCCCCAGCAATACCACTTCCACGCCCCACCTACCCTTCTGCCCAGTAGGCCCTATAATCAGGGTTAAGGTTTTTTGTTTTTAACATTTATTTATTTTCATTCACTTTTTTTTTTTACAGTGATGAATTTTTTAAAAAATTCTTTTCCTACATGTATATAGAGTAATAATATCTGCCTCACAATCTAGATCCTCCCCCCCCCCACCTCACCTCTTCCCTCACTCCCCTCTGTACAATCCAAAGTTCCTTCATTCTTCCCTACCCACCCTCAGCTATGGATCAGCATCTGCTTATCAGAGAAAACATTCAGGCTTTGGTTTTTTGGGATTGACTTATTTAGGGTTAAGTTAAAGCACAATGTAGTTGGGAAGGTACTGTCCTGATGATGGAAGCAAAGGACTATTCCCCAAAGAAGATGCTAGACCTAGCCAGCATGTACCAACAGGACCCGAAGGAGTGTATATATGACTGGATTCAGAAGAGCTTGATCAAGAAAATAGGAACATAATATTGGATAGGGAAAATTCTATTGCATTGGGAATGTTGTGAAATGTAAGACTTAATATCTTGGCAAGGACCCCCAAGAACTGGTGTGAGCTCAGTACTACAATGGCTCCTAGAACCGTGGAAAAAGCAGTGACACACATTGAATGAAATTGAAATACCAGAAGTGCTATGGCAGGCAAATGAGACAAGAAGAGATAAAGGTTCAGGGAAATTTGTGTGCTAGAATGGATATATTATGTGCCACCAGAAGGTTAAAATCTTTATGTTCCAAGGGAAGGCACAGAGACACAGCATTTAAGGCCATAAAGGATGCACTGATACAAAGGTCATGAGCACTGCTAATAAGTTCAGTCATGGCTGATGATAACTGGTCTGGCCTACCTTGATTTGCTGATAACAATGAGAATAACAGAGAGCCAAGTGGCAGTACTTAATTACCAAAAGGCAGGGAGTCACAATTAAAATGACCTGTCTAAGGGGTTCTGACCCACAGGGAGTTACCAAAGTAGTTTTACTAGAATATGGTGTCCTTGGAGCAAAATAGGCAACAAAATCCTAGTTGTGCGAGTAGGCAAATAATTGAGAATAAATGACCGAGATGTCTAAGGACTGTCACCCAATAAAGAATAAAGTCATGATTCCTTAGTTTCCAGACTTGAACCAGTTTGTAGACCTGGAACCCACAGACTGAAAAGGTCCTCAGAAGGTTCCTGCCCCACCTCAATAAGTGTGAAGAGAAATGATTTTCCCAGTCCTTTCCTAAAGGCATCTTTGGCCATTTACTTGGGTAATTTTACCCCAGGGAAATTGGCATATCTAAACATTTGCAAGGACTGGCAGACATGGGGTCTGAATTGACATGGATATCCAGAGACCAGAAGTGTCATTATGGCCCCCTATTAAAATGGGAACATGCATAAACCAGGTAATAAATGGAGCCATGGCAAGGTCTAGTTCAGTGAGTCTCCTGGGTCTGTGGCCCCATCCAGTGGTCATTTTCCCTCTCTCCAAACGTATAATGGGATTGACCCAAATTATGTAAACCTGTTAGACCTTTGCCGATGGAATACAAAGCTATTATGATGGGGAGACCAAGTGGAAGCCTTTGAAACTGCCTCCCCTCCCCAGCCAAACATGGTGTCAGTTTGCTATTTAAAAATACCGTAGACTGGGTGACTTAAATAACAGGTACTTATTTCTCAAAGTTCTGGAAGCTAAGGAATCCAAGATCGAGGTGTTCACAGATTCAGTTTCAATTTGTTTCTAGCTTGCAGACTGCCACCTTCTCACTGTGTTCTCATAGGGTCTTTTCTCAGTGTCTGTAGGTAGAGAGAACTCTGGTGTCTCTTCCTCTTCTTAATACACATTGCATTATGGGAATGGGATTCCCATTCCTCATGAACTCACCTGCTATACTGTTTGTATTTACCCCAAATTCATTGAAGCTCAATCCCCACTGTGATGGTATTTGGAGGTGGAATCTTGGTAGGTGATTAGGAATGGGTTTGGTTGCCATTATAAAAGATGCCCCAGAAAGTGCCTTTGCCCCTTCCTGCAGCAAAGGATGCAAGAAGAAGCCATCTTAGAACCAGGAAGCTGGCCCTCATCAGATATAGAATCTGATAATGCCTTGATCTTGGACTTCCCAGCCTCAAGAACCATGAGAAACCATTCTGATATTCTGTTATAGCAGCCCAAATGGACTAAGATATCACAGAAATCAAATTACCTCCCAGAGATTCCATCTCCAAATACCATCACATCACACCCAATGCTAGGGCTTCAGCATATGAATTTTGGAGGAACACACACACACTCATTCCCTAACACCAAGAAAATCAAATGATATTATATCTCAGGAGGGAATGACAGGAATTAGCGTCACCCTTATGAATTAAAACAGCCGGGCATGGTGGCGCACGCCTGTAATCCCAGCACTTGGGAGGCTGAGGCAGGAGGATCCCGAGTTCAAAGCCAGCCTCAGCAACTCAGCGAGGCCCTGAGCAACTCAGTGAGACCCTGTCTCTAAATAAAATACAAAATAGGGCTGGGGATGGGGCTCAGTTGGTGGAGTGCCCCTAGGGTCAATCCCCAGTATCAAAAAAAAAAAAAAAAGAAAAGAAAAGAAAAAAGAAAACTGCTGCTGATTCCCATCATAGCCCCATTTAACTCACCATCTGGCCCTGCAAAAATAGATGGACCCTGAAGGATGACAGTAGATTACTGCAAATTCAACCTATTAGTGGGCCTGATTGAGCTGCCTGGCCAGATGTGGTGTATTTGCTAGAGCAGATTAATACAGCCTCAGGTATTTGGTAAGCATCACTGATTTTGTTGAATACATTCTTTTCTATCCCAATCATAAGAAAGGATCTGAAACAGAATTCCCAGGAAACTAACAGAAGGACATGTTTACAATCTGGCCCCAAGGCAATGTTAACAGCACTCCTACCTTCAGTCCTAAAATAGCCTGAAAGGAGCTGTACCTGCCTACTGGTTATCCTGGAGAACATCCTGCTGATCTATTACATCAACGACTTCCTCCTGAGTGGACAGAATGGGCAAATTATGGTATAACTGTATTAGGAGCTTTAAAGGAGTGGACATATACTTTGTGGTCAAGGTGCAGAGTAATGTACAAAAGACAGGTAAATCCTCATCTTCCATATTGGAAAGTCAACAGATGATTAAAAAATCAGGAAGCAGAAATATAAACACATTATATAGATATATGGAAGTAAATACCAAAGAATCAGTCAAAAATTGAAAATGGCTGCCTTGGAGAATGGGAATTGTTGTTGGAACCATTTAACCCTTTAAATCATGCTCATATAAGACTTTGAAAAGAGCAGGAATCCCTCTGTGAATGTTTTCTTATTTCATTTCCCAGAAAAGGTCAGAGAATAGGCTCAGTAGGAGTAGGATTATTTTGAATTAGGTGACACTTCTGACCTTCTCCATGTAAATTAAGTGAAGACTTGGTATCTGAGCCCTTAAACTTCCAGCATTTGTAGTAAAGACAAACAACTTCAAAACAGCAGGCCAACCACTATCCAGTAATTAACTAAACAAAAAACATACTTTCACAAATTAAAGTCTATTTGAAAGGTAAAAGTCTACTTGGTATCAGGATTTTAAATTCTTTTTCAGTCTCAAACCCCAGGGTCAGGTAGGAGGACCTCTCATGCTTATGAAAGGAATGCCTTGCCCCACTTCTTAATGTTTGGTAACAATTTAGTGGATGAATGTCCGGTGAGGGGGTAGCAGGAAGTCTCCTGGGCCTATTTATAGTTCATGGGAAGAGTTCTGCCTTTCTTACGCCATTAAGTTTCTCTTATCCTTTGTATGTTTAACCCACCCTGAAAGAGACCTACAATTAAACTGATAACAGTATTTTTTTCTTCTCTGAATAAAATTTACTTACATAAAGGACTAGGTATTTTACAAGAAACTTAAGTTCTTATTTTCTTTAAAGTAGTATTACAGACTCCTGGCTTTTTACAATCTTAGCCTATTTTGATTAAGTATAACCTTTATTTCCTTTTCGAAGCCAAAAAAAGAAAGAAAAAAACCAAAATAGTCACAATTTAACTTGTGGGAACTCCTTGTAACTAATTTCTAGATTCTGTCAACATTTTGAAAGCATCTTACCTTCTGACAAATTCCAGATCCATCTTTAAAAGTATTTTCTTACTAACGTGAATATCCCATTATGATGTATCATATGTTCAAATAATAATATCAGTAAGGTTTATAAGCTTTAATAAAAACTGTATTTAAGCATGTCATCAGATACTATTCATTGTGTATTTGTTTATCATTTCATTATGAACTTTGAAAAGCGTCCATGTGCTTTGTAATTAGATAAATATGTTACCAAAACCTCTGTGCTTGTCCCTGATGCCAGTCTAATAATGAGGACACAGTTTTGAGAAAAAGGAAAAAGAAGTTTTTTTGCTTTGCTAGCAAAGGACAAGCACAGGAGACTCCTGTCCAAGAGGCTGTGATTCTGTCCATCAGCAGGAACAGAGGTCTTCTAAGGAGGTGACTCTATGTTCCACAAGTTCTCAGCTGGAGTTGTAATTCACTTGTTAATTTGGGAGATAGTCATTTTTGAGATCTTCCTGTACCATTCCCAAAGTCTTTCCTATGGTGGGCGTGTGCTCAAGGTCAGATAAATCTGCCTAAAATGGGGAGAAAGGTAATCCTGTTTCCCCTGAGATTGGGGAAGGGGAGAGATTAGGGAAGAGCAGGGAGAGAGGAAGAGAAAGAAACATGTCCGTTTTAAAAATAAGTTGCAGTGGCAGAGCAGCAAGGATTATATTCAAAGCACAAAGTGGACCACTGTTAAAAGTATACAGTGAGCTCTAATGTGGGGATTCTGTGACCATTATGATGTAGTTTTCCTTCTTCCAGTCCAGATAGCTTAGAATTAGGTTTTGTGTAGGCCTTGGTATGGAACCACCTTTAAACTTAAATAATGATCTATTATGATTCTGTGGTCATATAGCTCTTCTGCTGGTCTCCTTAGACTCCCTACACGGACTGCCATGGCGGGCTTAGATATTCCACTGGGCTTCTCTCTCCCTGTGGTCCTTCCACCGCCAAGAAGCAACAACAGGTTTCTCCAAATGGGAAGGGAGGTGGCATTCCAAGAGGGCAAGTTCCACTGCACCAGGGCATACCTTGCCTCTCCTTATGTCATGGTATTACTGCACTGTCCCTTTGGTTAAAGCAAATCCCACAGCCAAGCCCAAAGTCAGTGTGACAGGCCTTATACAGGGTTGCACACCTTTGGGGTTAATCCTCTTACTGCCTACTCCAGTCTTCCCATGCTGTTATCTTCAGGCAACATATTACCCGAAAAGAAAAGGCCCAGTAGGACCTTTCTTTTAGCTTAAGGACAGCTGCCCTACTATTTCTAAAGAATCTTATAGGAAAAAAACTTAAAAAAAAAAGAATTTTATATGAGATTTGGTCTAACTAGCCCTTTAACTTTAGATTTTATATACATATATGCATTAGTGTCATTTTTATCTTTTTTTATCTTTTTTTTGGTGCTGGAGATTAAAACTAGGAACTAAATTAGCATGTGACTCCGCCCACCCCAGCCAATCTTTTATAAAAGGCAGTTTGGTATTGCACTCTATTTTTTTCCCCTTTCATAAGTTTTTAAATAGGGCCGGGTCTGTAATAGCTCAGTAGTAGCTCACAATTGCTTAGCATTTGTGAGGCTCTGGGTTCAAACCTCAGTACTAAAAAAAAAAAAAAATCTTTAAATACACACACACGTGTGTGCATAAACACACACATACATACACACTTAAGTCATAGCGCCCAAATCAAAGAAATTTTAAAAACAATATTAAAATGCAATAAATTGATATTATAATTAAGAATTATTTTTAAAACCACCCACTATGATAAGGGAAAATGCCTTCTATAGGTTCATATCTTATAATTTCACCTGTGATTCAGAAGAACTAATGAATAAGAGGGTAGGTACATGATTATGCTACATTTCAGCTGTAATCCGATGTTTACCTTATAGTTTTTAATATAGTCACAAATGTATTTTAGTTACTTTAGGGGAAAAAATCAGAATATTTTCAAGGAATAAAATAAGCTATGCTTATATTCCCAATATATTTTGTAAGTCTACATTTACACTGATGATGCAAACTATAACATCACATTTAAAAAATTAAAATTCATTTTTAAAAGCTTAATTTTACCAAAGATATTCTTTTTAATTTCACCTGTTAGCATTGAGGAAACTTCCTGTAAGAAATGTTAACATTCCTCAATTTATTATGACATATATTTTATTAACTTTGAACTTAAACACTTAATATAAAAGATTTATATTTAGAAAACTTAGAATTAAGACAAAAAAGAAGAAATATATGATTCCCCCTCTTCTATCAAAAAAGAAAATGGAGTAGCTTAGCTACTTTATTTTCGGTTCAGACACCAGGGTCTTTGGAATCAAGTTTCAAAGTGACACTTTGTTTTCCTCATTTAAGAGGCATGTAGGACAGCATACAAAATCAAAATACAAAAGTCAATAGCTTTTTCATACACTAATAATGAATTTGCTGAAAAAGAAATCAGGAAAATAATTCCATTCACAATAACCTAAAAAAAAAAACTTAGAAATAAATATAATCAAGGAGGTGAAAATCCTATACAATGAAAATTATAGAACACTGAAGAAAGAAATTGAAGAAGACACTAATAGATGGAAAGACTTCGCATGTTCATGGATAGAATTCATATTGTTAAAATGGCCATATTACCAAAAGTGATCTACAGATTCAAAGAAATACCCAACAAAATACCAATGATATTCTTCCCAGAATTTGAAAAACCAACCCTAAAGTCTATTTGAAAGAATAAAAGACCCAGAAAAGCCAAAGAAATTCTAAGCTAAAAAAGCAATACTAGGAGCCTCATAATATCTGACTTTAAATTATACTCTAATCCTATAGAGAATAAAAACTGCATGAGGGGCTGGGGTTGTGGATCAATATAGAGTACTTGCCTAGCATGTGTGAGGCACTGGGTTCAATTCTCAGCACCACATATAAATAAATGAATAAAACAAAGGTCCATCGACAACTAAAAAAAAATTTTTAAAAACCTGCATGGTACTGGCATTAAAAAAAAGCCACAAGACCAAGGGTACAAAATTGAAGACACAGAGGCAAACCCACACATATAAAATCATCTACCCTTGACAAAGGTGCCAAAAACATACATTGGCAAAAATGACAACCTTTTAGACAGGTGGTGCTGAGAAAACTGGATAGTCATATGTAGAAGAATGAAACTAGATCTCTCTTACCCTGCACACAAGTCAACTCAAAATGGATCAAAGACCTGGGAATTAGGCTAGAAACTCTGAAACTACTAGAAGAAGTGTTGGGTCAACACTCCAACAAATAGAGGCAATGACTTCTTCAATACAACTCTGAAAGCTCAGGAAATGACACCAATAATTACTAAATGGGGTGGCATCAAGTTGTAAAGTTTCTACACAGCAAAGGAAACAATTAAAAGCATGAAGAGAGTACCCACAGAATGGGAGAAAATCTTTGCTGTATATAAAGAACTCAACTTACCACCAAAAAACACAAAACACAAATAACCCAATTAACAAATGGGCAAATGAACTAAATAGACTCTACTCAAAAGAAGTACAAATGGTGAAAAAATATATGAAAAAAATATTAACATCATTAGCAATTAGGGAAATTCAAATCAAAACCACACTGAGATTTCATCTCACTCCAGTTAGACTGGCAGCCATCAGGAATACAAATAATAATAAATGCTGGAGAGGATGTGGGGAAAGGAACACTTTTACACTGTTGGTGGGATTGTAAATTGGTACAACCACTATGGAAATGAATTTGGCGATTCCTCAAAAGACTAAGAATGGAACCACCATAGGACCCATTCCTTGGCATTTATCCTAAAAATTTACTTACTATCGTGTTACATATTTATAGCAGTATAAATCAATAGCCAAGTCATGGATTCAGCATAGATATCCATCAATGGGTGAATGGATAAGGAAAATGTGGCATATATATACCATATAGTTTTATTTAGTCATTAAGAAGAATAAAATTATGTTATTTGTGGGTAAATGGATGAAACCAGAAAACAACATGCAAAAGTGAAATAAGGCAAACTCAAAAAGTCAAGGGTCATATGTTTTCTCCCATGTGGAAGCTAGAGACAAGTAAAGGGGAAAGTGGGGGGGTCTTATAAAAAAAAAAACAGTAGAGTAGAGGAACGGGACTAGGGGGAGGGAGGAAGAAAGGGAAAGGGGAGGTACTGGGGCCAAAATATACTGTTATTTGATGTGAAAATACAAATATATACCAACAAATTCCACTCTTATGTATAATTAAAATGCACCAGTAAAAAGAAAAAAAATTTAAAAGAAGAAAATACAAAACCCCAAGTCAAAAAACGAAAGAACGGAAGGAAGGAAGGACATGGAGGAACTATATATGTGTTATTATGCACATGTTCATGTGTGCACATTGCCCATATGAAGGTTCTTATTATACACCATAATTTTTTTTGGTATGTATGCTGTCATTTTTTTAAGCACATAAGTTAACTTTTGTCTTCTGTTAGCATATATAGGGCTGAGGGTACAGCTCAGTTTGTCTAGCAAAATGCTTGTCTAGCATCCTCTGGTTTGAGCATCATAAAAACAAAACCAAAAAAACACAATGATTAGTTAAAACTATTTAATTCATAATATTGTAATATCATCTTAGCTTTATTGATTTATCACAATGTATCAAAATATCAATAAAAGTATAACTTTTGGCTTATACATAAAACATGTTTTCATATATTCATTCTTTCAGACTTTTAAATTTTTACAGACTGCATTTTGATTCATTGTACACAAATGGGTTACAACTTTTCATTTCTATGGTTGTGCATGATGTACATTCATACCTTTCATGTAATCATACATGTACATAGGGTAATGATGTCTGTCTCATTCCACCATTTTGCATGCTCCCTCCTCCTCCCCCTCTCATTTCTCTCTATGTAATCTAAAGTTCCTCCATTCTTCTCTCAACCCCCTTCTCTTTCTCTTATCAGGGAAAACATGGCCTTTGGTTTTTGGGGATTGGCTTATTTCACTTAGCATGACATTCTCCAATTCCATCCATTTATCTGCAAATGCCATAATATTATTCTTCTTTATGGCTGAATAATATTCCATTGTGTATACATACCACAGTTTCTTTGTCCATTTATCTGTTGAAGGGCATCTAGGTTTGTTCCACAGTCTACTATTGTGAATTGAGCTGCTATAAACATTGATGTGGCTGCATTATTGTAGTATGCTAATTTTAAGTCCTTTGGATATAACTCGAGGAGTGGGATAACTGGATCAAAAGGTAGGTCCATTCCAAGTTTTCTGAGAAATCTACACACTGCTTTCCAGAATGGCTGTACCAATTTACAACTCTACCAGCAATGTAAAAGTGTGCCTTTTTCCCCACAGCCACACCAGCATCTATTATTGCTTGTGTTCTTGATAATAGCCATTCTAATTGGAGTAAGATGAAATCTTAGAGTCATTTTAATTTGCATTTCTCTAATTACTAGACATGTTGAACACTTTTTCATATATTTATTAATCACCTCTACATCTTCTTCTGCAAAGTGTCTGTCCAGTTCCTTGGCGCATTCATTGATTGGGTTCTTTGTATTTTTGGTGTAAAGTTTTGTAAGTTCTTTATAAATTTTGAAGATTAGTGTTCTATCTGAAGTGCATGTGGAAAAGATTTTCTCCCACTCTGTAGGCTCTCTTTTCACATTGTTGATTGTATCCTTTGCTGAGAAAAAGCTTTTGAGTTTGAATCCATCCCATTTATTGATTCTTGCTTTGATTTCTTCTGCTTTGGAAGTCTTGCTAAGGAAGTCTGATCCTAAGTCAACATGAGGAAGATTCATGCTTTTTCTTCTATTTGGTGCAGGGTCTCTGATAAAATTCCTAAGTCCTTGATCCATTTTGAGTTGAGTTTTGTGCAGGGGAGAGATAGAGGTTTAATTTCATTTTACTATATATGGATTTCCAGTTTTCCCAGCACCATTTGTTGAACGGTCTATCTTTTCTCCATTGTGTTTTTGGCTTTATTGTCTAGTACGAGGTACCTGTATTTTTGTGGGTGTGTCTCTGTGTCCTCTGTTCTGTAGCCTTGGTCTGCCTGTCTACTTTGCTGCCAGTGCCATGCCGTTTTTGTCACTGTTGCTCTGTAATATAGTTAAGGTCTAATATTCGCTCTTCCTGCTCGGGATTGTTTTGGCTATCGAGGTCTCTTATTCTTCCAGATGAAGTTCATTATTGCTTTCTCTGTTTCCTTGAGGATGTCATTGGAATTTTAATTGGACTTGCATTGAATCTGTATAGCGCCTTTGGTAGAATAGCCATTTTGACAATATTAATTCTTCCTACCCGAGAACATGGGAGATCTTTCCATCTTCTAAGATTTTCTTCAATTTCTTTCTTTAGTGCTCTATAGTTCTCAGTGTAGAGGTCCTTCACCTCTTTTGTTAGGTTGATTCCCAAGTATTTTTTTTTTTTAGGCTATTGTGAATGGAATGGTTTTCCTAATTTCTCTTTCAGAGAATGAATAGAAATGCATTAGATTTATGCGTATTGATTTTATATCCTGCTACTTTGCTGAATTCATTTATTAGTTCTGGAAGTTTTCTAGTAGAGTTTTTTGGATCCTCTAAATATAGAATCATGTCATCAACAAACAGTGACAGTTCTTCTTTTTCTATATGTATCTTTTAATTTCTTTGTTCTAATTGCTCTGGCTAGTTTCAAGGACAATGTTGAATAGAAGTGGTAAAAGAGGGCATCCCTGTCTTGTTCAATTTTTAGAGGGAATGCTTTCAGTCAAACAGACATTTTAAAGTAATTTTCTTTTCTGCCTTTTTTTCAATGGAACATTTATGTTTTCAATTGGGGATATTATTCAGCTGCTCATAAAAAAGCTTTTCTAAACAATCATTTTGAGATCTTGAGAAAATCCAAATACCTTTTAAAAACTTAATTAGTTTGCAAAACATTTGTGCAATTTACATGGCTGTTAGGGATGATTCTTCAATTATGTCTTTAAAAGCAAACAACTTATTAATTTACATTAAAAGTTGCCCATAAGCAGAATTAATATTGTCAAAATGGCTATACTACCAAAAGCACTATACAGATTTAATGCAATGCCTATTAAAATTCCAAAATAGAAAAAGCAGTCATGAAATTCATTTGGAAAAATAAGAGGCCAAGAAGAGCCAAAGCAATCTTTGCTAAGAGAAGTGAAGCAGGAGGCATCACATTACCAGACCTTAAATTATATCTCAGAGCTATAGTAACAAAAACAGCATGGTATTTGCAAAAACATACATGAAGACGCATGGAGCAGAATAGAAGATACAGAGACAAACCCATGTAAATTCAATTATCTCATACCAGTTAAAGGTGCCATAAACATACATTTGAGAAAAGATAGCCTATTCAACAAAATGGTGCTGGGAAAGCTGGAAATCTATATGTAGCAGAATGAAATTTAACCCATCTCTCACCCTTCACAAAACTCAACTCAGAGTGGAATCAAAGACCTAGGTATTAGACCAGAAACCCTGCACCTACTTCAAGAAAATGTAGGCCTAACACTTGAACATGTCAGCTCAGGAACTGAATTCCTCAACAAGACTCCTAAAGTGCAAGAAGTAAAATCAAGAATCAGTAAATGGGATGGCATCCAATTAAAAAACTTCTTCACAGCAAAGGAAGCAATCAAGAGCATGAAGAGAGAGCCTACAGAATGGGAGAAAATCTTTGCCACCTGCACTTCAGATAAGACATAAATTTCCAGGATATACAAAGAATTCAAAAAGTTTAACATCAAAAACAAATAAACAAATAATCAATAAATGGGCAAAGTAATTAAACAGACACTTCTCAAAAGAAGAAATATGAATGGTCAAAAAATACATTAAAAGAAGTTCAACATTTCTAGCCATTTTAAAAAATGAAAATTAAAACTACACTGAGATGTCATTTCACTCCAATCATGATGGCAATTTTCAAGAATACAAGTAATAATAAATGTTAGCAAGGATGTGGTAGGAAAGATTCATTCATACATTGGTGGTGGGACTGCAAATTAGTGCAATCACTCTGGAGACCAGTATGGAGATTCCTCAGAAGACTAGGAATGGAATCATCATATGACCCAGTTATCCAACTCTGCAGTATACATTCAAAAGATTTAAAATCAGCATACTACAATGACACAGTGACATTAATGCTTATAGCAGATCAATTCAATAGCTTAAGCTATGGAGCCAAACTAGGTGTCCTTCAACAGACGAATAGATAAAGAAAATGTAGTACATATACACCATGGAATATTAACCATAAGGAAGTAAAAAAATGTTGCCTTGTTGAATCGCAGTTGTGAACCTACTGCTTCAAGTCTTGACTAGTCAGAAGTGGCTATATCTTATTTCATATGAGACCTACTCATTTTTTTCTTTTTTTTTTTTGGTACTGGGGATTGAACCCAGGAGCACTCCATCAACTGAGCCACATCCTCAGCCCTATTTTGTATTTTATTTAGAGACAGGGCCTCACTGAGTTGCTTAGGGCCTTGCTAAATTGCTGAGGCTGGCTTTGAACTTGGGATCCTCCTGCCTCAGCCTCCCAAGTGCTGGGATTACAGGCATATGCCACTGTGCCTGGCCAGACCCACTCATTGATATTGCATTTTTCCTAAAGTCTACACACAATTATTATGCTTTTCTTACCTGTATGTTAGTTTAGCAGGTCTGACAGCAAGTGGCATGATCAGAGACCAGAGCTAGGCCATTAGGTGGCTTGCTCTCTGTAGAAGTTCTCCAGAGAGGACTTCAAAAGGTCTGTGGGTCTTGTCATCAATGTTGGATATTCCAAGTTACTTTCCATCTATTAAGCAAAGGAACTCCAAGTAAAGGAACCTCAAATAAATCAGGCTTTACAATGTTTGTTGAAATCTGCTGGGCAGTGTTTTAATTTGGTCAATGTTTCAGCAATTATTGAAGAAAGAACAGAAGAGATTAGAACTGAGAATATGTGCATAATCTAAATTTCCTCATTCCTGGAGGAAAGATAGACACATTTTTATATTGAGAAAGTCACACAATAGGTATAATTTTGACATTGTTTCACTTTAATCTTTCATGAGATAAACTGATATAAGCATCCACAAGCTTTGTCACCAAGCAGGCATGTTTATTTGAAAGTCTTCATGAGCCATGTGTGGGTCTTTCCAACAGACCCAGAAAAAGTTTAGGAAACACAAACTTAGCTAGAGTGTACTTGAAAAATTAGGCTTCCACAGAAGAGGAATAAATGGAAGAGCAAAAGAAGTTGCAGAAATTTCTAAAACTACTCATAATTATACTCATGGTAGTCATTTGTGTATCCTTCACTTCTTCCTCACCCATTTGGTCAGGTTTCCAAATATTTCAATGCATTGTGAACTATTTGAGAAATATGAAAGAATATACAAAACAGAAATAAAAGTTTTCTGTTGCTGTAATAGAATACTTGATGTTGGATATTTTGTAAAGAAAAGGAGATTGAACGAAGGAAACAATACCATGAAGAGAGAGCCTACAGAATGGGAGAAAATTTTTACCATATGTACCTCAGATAGAGCATTAATCTCCAGGATATATAAAGAATCAAAAACCTTAAAACCAAAAACCCCAATCAATAAATGGGCTAAGGAACCGAATACTTCTTAGAAGAAGAAATACAATGGATCAACGAATATATGAAAAAATGTTCATCATCTCTAGCAATTAGAGAAATTGCTAATCAAAACTACTCAGGATTTCATCTCACTCCAGTCAGAATGGCAATTATCAAGAATACAAACAACAATAAATGTTGGCAAGGATGTGGGGAAAAAGGTACACACATACATTGCTGTTGGAACTGCAAATTGGTGTAACCATCTGGGAAGGAGTATGGAGATTCCTTAGAAAATTTGGAATGGAACCATTATTTGACCCAGCTATCCCACTTCTCAGTTTATACCCAAAGGACTTAAAGTCAGCATACTACAGTGGGGCAGTCACATCAATGTTTTTGTCAACTCAATTCACAATATGGAATCAACCTTGATGCCCTTCAACAGATGAATGGATAAAGAAAATGTGGTATATATACACAATGTATTATTGCTCAGCCTTAAAGAAGAATGAAATTATGGCATTTGCAGGTAAATGGATGGAACTGGAGAATATCATGCTGAGCAAAATAAGTCAATCCCCTAAAAACAAACACCAAATGTTTTCTCTGATATGCATATGCTAATTCACAATAAGGGGAGGTGGCTAGGGAAAAATAGAGTTACTTTGGATTAGGTAGAGGAGAGTGAAGGGAGGAGAGGGACCATGGGGGCAGGGAGAAGGATAGTAGAATGAGTTGGACATTATTACCCTATGTGCTTATATGACTACACAACTGGTGTGATTCTACATCACGTACAACCAGAAGAAAGAGAAGTTATACTCTATGTATGGTGTGTCAAAATGCATTCTACTGTCATGTATAACTAATTAGAACAAATTTTTAAAAATAAAAAAAAAGAAAAAGAAAAAGAAAGAAAAGGAGGCTGAAAATCCAAGATTGGGTTCAACCTCTGGTGATAGCCCCCTTGACTGGATCACCACATGATGGATGGCATCATGGCCACAGCATGTGTGACAGGGAGAAATCACATGGCAAGACAGGAAACCAAAGAGCAGGGAAAGGACAAGCTTGCTTTTTTAACTCATTCACAAGAACAGATGGCATCCCACAAGAACTACCTTAATCTTTTTTGAGGGCAATTCTTGGGAAAGACATGATCACCTCCTGCTAGTCTCTGTCTTTTTAAAATTCCACCACCTTCCAACATTGTCATATGAATAAAAAGGTGTCCTGGCCCATTTATTAAATAGCCCAGCCTTACCTCAGGGATCTCTTGTACTCCTCTGTCATATATTTAGTTTACAGATATGTCTGTTTCTGGATTTTCTGTTTTTCTACCTGTGGAGTTTCTATATTGTTATAATAATTCTTTATATTTGATAGAGCAAGGACTTGCATCCTGTTTTACTTCAAGAATGTCTTGTATAATTTTGGCCTTTACACTTCCATACAAATTTAGGAATCAGCTTGTAAAGTTCCATTTAAAACCCTGAGTAATTTGGGTGGGAAAAAAATGGTGTGGAAAACAAAACAAAACCCTCAGTAGTTTTGGTGGGTTCTGCTTCCCCTCCTCTTGACTCTGGTCTGACCCCATGACCTATTTTTCCTGACAGAATATAGTAGAAGTAATGCTTTGTAAATTCAAGACTGGCTTTAAGAGATCTGCAGTTTCCTTCTTTGCTGTTTGAGCACTCTCCCTTGGGGTCGAGCCACTGTTAAAGAGACCCCAAATTAGCTATGTCAAGAAAACCATTCAGAGAGACAGGAAGATTCTAGTATGTAAACCAGCCCTGCCAAGGCATCAGAGGTGTCAGTGAAGCCATCCTGGTTACTTCAGCCCTAGCTATTATCTGGCTACCATTGGATAAGGTACCCCAGCAAGTGCCACGAAGACCAGAAAACTATCCAGCCAAACTCTATTCACATTCTTGATCTACAGAATTGTGAACTAAATGATTTTCATTTTAAACCATTATGTTTTGGGGAGTTTTATACAGCAAGTAAAGCCTTGTATAGTAGTATAGAAGCAACATATTTGGCAATACTATCACCTGTAGTATAGAAAATAGAAACTACACCTAATAAATTTTTCTAGCACTACCTTCCATGGCTCTTAATTTTTCATACATGTGATCTGCACCTACATACTCTTTTCAAATCTATCTTCCATTTCATTAATTCTCTCTTTAGTTGCATCTAACTTGTTATTCAACCTAGCATTGAGTTTTTTATTTCTTTTGTGATATTTTTTGTTTCTTAAAGCTTTATGTTTTAATCTATGCATAATCTTGTTGATCATTTGCTCCTGGTCCATGTTTTTAATTTCATCTTTCATTTATTTAAATAGGTTAATATTCTCACTTAAATTTCTTTTTTGGCCAATAATTCCAATATGTGAAATTCTTGCTGGTCTAGTTCTATTGCTTTTTGTTTTCTTCTTTTTTTTTTAAATCTTTTTTTAGTTGTCAATGAACTTTTTTATTTTATTTTGTTTATTTTATGTGGTGCTGAATATCGAACCCAGGGCCTCACACATGCCAGCCCTTTTTTTCTCTTTTTTCTTATTTATTTATTTATTTATTTATTTATTTATTTATTTATTTTTACAGACTGCATTTAGATTCATTGTACACAAATGGGGAACAAATTGTCATTTCTATGGTTGTGCATGATGTACATTCATATCATTAGGGACAATTTTTTGTTTTGTTCAAATCTTCTCTCCAAGCCAAGGCCCACACAACTTCCCTTGTTTTCTACCTCTGTGGGGTGGCTTTCTGGTAATAACCTTCCTGTGTCCCAGCTTTACCTGAATGGTCTCTCTACAGGCTCCTTGACCTGAGCAGTCTCAGGGCTCCCAGGTCTTCCTGCACAGTGACCCTGGATGCCTTCCTGTGGCCCGTGGCTTCACCATTCACTTCCCTCCCTCACGGATTTCACCCACCCTTCCCTAATCTTCCCTCCCTGGTCTTATGTTCCCATTTAATTCCTGACTTCATTAGGTGTCTCTTGCCTTCTTGTAGCTCATCTAATCACTTAAGAGAGAGATCATGTGCATATGAGAGTTGGTATTTTGTTGAATACTTTCAGATGATATTCAGTAGAATAATTTTGGAATCTCTAGTTTTCCATATTGCCAAAATGGACATCATGATTATCTTTTAAATCTGTCCCTCTGTAATAATTAAATATGAGGTGTCCCCCAAAAGTTCAGGAGACAATGTAGCAATGATCTGAGGTGAAATGATTGGATAATGAGAGCTGTAACCTGATCAGTCCATCCTAGTTTAAATGGACTGGCAGGGAGGGAACTATAGGCAGGTGGGTGTGACTGGAGGAGGTGGGTTACCAGGGGCATTCCCTGGAAGGGTTCATTTTTCCTGTGGCCTCTCTTTCTCCTTCTCTCTCTCCTTCCCAGCTGTAATGATCTGAACAACTACCTTCCACCATGATATTCTCTTCTCTAGGGCCCAGAGTGAAGGAACAGTCCAACCATGGACTGAACGCCTGAAACTGTGGGACAAAATAAACTTTTGCTCCTCTAAGTTGATCTGATCAGGTATTTTGACCACAGCAGTAAAAACTGACTCCTTCACTCTCAGTCTTCATGTAAGAGTTCAGTCTTCACTCTCTACTTTCACGCTTTCCTGCCAAGTTTCTTTTTTAGTCCTTTCCTACTCTGATCCATCCTCTCCACTGCCGTGAGAGTTGTCTAAGGCACGAATGGGTTAATGTCCTCACTCCCACGTATGGCATGGTGTCCCTCCAAGACCTAGGTATTTTCCTGTTTGTCCAGTTTAGTGTCCCATCACTTCCCTCTTCCCAGTCTATACTCCAAATATACCAAACTAGATGCAATTTCCCCAGTGGGCTATGCTATTTCATAAATCTATGTTTTCCCCCCATACTAATTCCTTTGGTTAGAATACTCTTCTTTTACAGTTTCCTTCTCCACTTGTAAATCCTGAAATTTCTTTTGAACTTACATACCCAATTCAAATCTTTTTGTCCCTTTTCTCCTTTGAGCACAATTCAACCAGCTTGAATTGGCTGTTGTGTTCCAGCACCTGTGCTGGTACAGAGGCAGCAGAATTCACAAGACCCAGTTTCATCCTATGGAACTAGTACCCTAGTCGGACTCCCTGAGGGTGAGGGTGAGGTTGCTTATGCCATCTTTACATGACCAGTTCACATAGCACTTTCTCCTAGGATACTCTGTTGTACCAGGTGCTGAGTTTCTTGTTCACAGGGTCATCTGGGACTCTTGAGGTTTGTATTTATATTCCAAATTAATACATTTTATTCTCTGCTTTTAGACTATATGTATATATACATATATATATATATATATACACACACACACCAGGAATTGAACCCAGGGGCGCTTGAGCCCACTGAGCCACGTCCCAGCCCTTTTTGTGTTTTATTTTGAGACAGGGTCTCACTGAGTTGTTTAGGGCCTTGCTAAGTTGCTGAGGCTGGCTTTGAACTTGCGATCCTCCTGCCTCAGCCTCCCAAGTGCTGGGATTACAGGTGTGCGCCACCATACTCGGCTAGACAATATTTTTAGACAAAATGATTTGTTTATATATCTGCCTCCCCACGTAGGTTGTGAGCTCTTTTAGAAAATGAATCCTCTATGATTTGTCTTTGTGCATATTGTGGGCACTAAGTGAATGGACAAATGAATAAGTTCTTATCCGTTCTGACATTCTGTAGTTCAATGGTCACCTCTGCAGAATCCCCCAAAGAACTCTTTTTAAATTTTCCTTCATATAAGCCACTTTAAATTTTATTATGTTTTTATATTTTTTGACCCATATTGAGATAATTTTTAAAAACTTTGTTCCCCCAGTTTCTAGTGCCTGGCATAAAGAAAGTAATCAGTGAAGATTGAATTCAAGTTATATGTTCTAGTCCATAAATGCAAGCCCCCAAAACAGATCTTATAAGTGTCGATTCCTTAAAAAAGTCAAAGTTACACATAAAATAACTTTGATTGTAAGATTTAAAATTTCTTAAATAGTTAAAAGACACAGAGTTTTCTAGTTAAAAGGAGACCAGGCACAGATATTTGACCAATTACTTAATCAAACAGTTAAAAGTTAAAAAGAAAAATTAAGAAAACTTTTTAATCTTTAGGCTTTTAATTAGCTCACTGGAAATAAGTGTCACCTAAGGTCAACCATCAGCCGGATCTCTGGAAAGGTGCCACTGAAGCAATCGAGTAACGAGTAACGTTCCCTTAGGACCACGAAACGCGCTTTTACGTTTCTCAGCAGTAGGTGGCACTCACATCACAGCGTTGACTGGTCTTTAAACTTGATTTCAGAGTGACTTGAAGATGCTAAAGTGTGTTTCCCCAAGCTCATTATGTATACTGAGGACAGAGTTTGTTTTGAGGATAAAAAATAAGAATTGTATTTAAAAATAAATATCACTACTATTTTATCCAGGTTCTGTTTTTAGTACGGAAGTCTCTTTGCTTGAGTAGTTTTATAAATACTTGCCTTTCAGAAAGCCAGAGGTGAGAGTGGCCGTTTAGCAGGATGTGAAGGCCTCTGATGGAATGGATGCTGGAAAGTGAGTATGGGCTTTGGGATTCGGCAGACTTAGCGAATATGCATACTACCTTCCCTCCATTTTTAAAAGCTTATGATTGTTGAATGCATACTGTGTACCAGGCACTAGGCTTAACCCTTTCTATGGGTCCTCTAATTTAATGATCACAACAATCCTGGAGGGCAGGAGCTTGCCAATGAAGACAAATCCTTCATCAAAGCCCTACTTAGTCCTCTCAATGTTGCTCTTGTCTCTCCTTCCTGACCAAACTCCTTGCCCAAATTTCTTGTACCTGTTTCCTCATCTCTCACCTGCTCTCAATATAACTTCCATCCCCATTAGTCTATCAAAACGGTGTTCTCCACTGTGATTAAACCATCAGGGTTTTTAGAGACCATACTGTGCACCTCCTTCCAATACTCTCCTCTTAGTATCCCAGCTTTCTTCCTAACTAACGATGTCTGCTCTTCACTTTTGGCTTTGTTGTTTGTCTTTCTTGGCCAACAAGTGCTCTCCAAGACTTAGTCCTTCGCCCTCTTCTTTTTTATTTTTTTGATCATAGGGAGATCTTTATTTGGTATAGTCATTCATTCAGTCAACAATTGAAACATATGTATTTAAGTTTGAACAAGACAATGTCCCTGATCTCACAAGAACTGTGTCATGGGGGAGGCAAACAATTTCATAAACAGTCATTATAAAGTATAAACTGATTGAGGTTCAGGTCAAAACATGGGGTAAGCTGTGGAGTCACTCCAGGACCTCTGCTTGTTCCCTGCGAGGACTTGAGTTCCTAATAAGAGCTGTCACTTAGTATTTGCAGGGAACAGAGTGTTCTAAGTTACCTTCCGTACTGACTCATTTTGCCTGCACTGCAGCCCCCATCAGAGCCTAAACGAGTGGTAACACTGAGGCACAGGGGGCTAAGTGACATCCCTGCTGTCACACAGCTTGTAAGCATTAGGATCGATATGCTCATTGAGAGGCTGAGCCCCAGCTCATCTCTTGCCCTCTCCACTGGCCCGCCCCTAGTCAGAGGCACCTGATGCCCTCACTTCAAGTGTCTGTCTGAGGGTCTGGAAAATCGTGGGAGGATGAGCCAAACCATGTGGAAGGGCAAGCTTCCATCCTGACCCTCTTCTTCCATAATCTTTTCCTGTCTAAGTCATTCATACCCCACATGTGGCAATTAACAGTTCTATGCCGATGACACATGCTCACAGGGGAGCCTGGACCTTTCCTGTGGGCCCCAAGGTGGTATATACACTGCCTACTTGATTATCCCCACTTGAATGTGTCAGTGCACCTCCAATTGCCCAGAACCAAGCTCATGATCTTCACCACACCATCATAGCTAGTTTCTTCCAGTATTCTCTAGTTCATGAATGACACCACCTTATAGTCAATTACCTGAGCCTACACCTTAGCGCTTGGTCACCTTTGGCAACTCCCTTTCTTTGCAACTCCCATTTCCAATCTACCACCCTGTTTGGTCAATTTTGCCTCCCAAACATCTCTCCATCCATCTACTTGTCTCTAGCTTTCCTAGCACTAAGTTAGTTAAAGCTGAAGTCATTTCTTGCCTCCAAGTTGGTCTTCTTGCATCCAATAGCAGCACTCTGCAGATCAGGAGAAGAGTCCAGGCCTTGATCAACTCCAGGATGAGTGGGGATTGTCAATGGGGGACCAGCAGGAAGTCTCAGTCATGGCCAGGGCTCAGTTAATTATGGGCTCTGCCCATCCTGCTCCACCTGTTTTCCCAGGTTGGCATCCAAGATCTCCAGGTCTCCAGACTGCAGGGAAGGAGGAAGTTTCTGGTTTGTTGTCATCCTGGGTCAGCACATTTACGTTTAATAAAGTAGTGACAAATAATTAAGGCTCTCTTCTATGTTTTTAGTTTGCTCACTTAATCCACACTATAATCCTACCAGGTGGAACTATTCTTACCTCTAATTTACAAGTGAGAAAATCTAGGTGCAGAGAGTTTAGGTAAATCACCCAAGTTCACCCAGCAAGGAAGTGGCAGATATGGAGGCTTCAGAACTGGTCCTTAATCTGCCCTGCATTGCTTCCTTCAACCTGGAGTTCCCTCAGGGCCCTACTTAGCCTCATTGAATTTTTTCTAATATAGTACTAAATCTGATTTGTTGGATTTTCAAATTTTTAATTAATTTTTAAACTGACATATAAAAAACATAAAAATAAACATATTGCTGGGCATGGTGGTGCACACCTATAATCCCAGCTACTTAGTAAGATGAAAAAGGAAAGTGGCAAGGTTTTGGCTAGCCTGGGGAAACTTATAAGATCCTATCTCAAAATAAAAAATAAAGAAGTGTTGAAGATGTAGCCCTGGGTTCAGTCCCTGGTACAGCAATAATAAAATAATATGTGTATATATCAATACATGTGTATAAGTATACATACACACATATTTATGAGACACCATGTGAGGTTTTATTTGTGGTTTTTTTTTGGAACCAGGGATTGAACTCAGGGGCACTCCACCACTGAGCCACATCCCCAGCCCTATTTTGTATTTTATTTAGAGACAGGGTCTCACTGAGTTGCTTAGGGCCTCGCTAAGTTGCTGAGGCTGGCTTTGAACTCGCGATCCTCCTGACTCAGCCTCCCAAGTCACTTGGATTACAGGCGTGCGCCACCGCGCCCGGCACCATGTGATGTTTTGATACATGCATACATTGTATAATGTTTGAGTCAAGGTAATCATATCTATTTCTTCCAACATGTATCATTTCTTTATGGCAAAAGCATACAAAATACTTTCTTCTAACTTTTAAAAATATACAATACATTATTGTTATCTATATTCACCCTTCTGTGCAATAGTTGACTGTGTAGATTTACTTCTAGATTTTCTATTCCGTATCCCATTGGTCTATGGGTCTGTTTGTGAAAAATTTAAAAGAACATTTGCATTGTATTCATAAGAGAAGTTGCTGTATATTTGTTTTGTATTCTTGTTTTGGGTTCCAAAGTTATGCTAGTCTCATAAAATAAGTTGGATAGTATTCCCTTTGTCTATTCTCTGAAAATATAATTGTAAGAGCTTATTTCTTCTTTGAAGGTGTAATGAAGGAGCTTCCCTACAAAATTGTCTGGGACTGTGACTTTTTAAGTGTAACAAGACATTCATTTAATTAACTTCCATCAGGCAGATGTTTTGCATTAGGTAGAGTGAGATTTTGGTCTTGACTAGGGAAAACTGACTGCCATCCAGTCAAAGGTGCTGAGTGTCAGAAGGTAGGGGTAGATTTCTGCTAAGACTGTCCAAGGGTGACGGGTATTCTTTCTGGTTGTATGGGCCCTGACCATTATGATGCAAGCTGATAACATATAAGCCTGGCTCTCCTGGGAACTGGGTGTTACCTAATAACAATTTTTGTTTTTTTGCCATGCTGGGGATTGAACCCAGGACCTCATGCGTGCCAAGCAAATACTCTACCACTGAGCTACACCCTTAGCCCCTAATATCTTATCAGATCCTTTCTGCTTAAATTAGCTTGAGTCAATTCTGTTTTCTGCAACTAAAAATTAACTTTAGGACATAATACATGGTCCAATTTTGTGTCTGTATATTCTTTCTATTTAGTACTAATTTTGAGTCCACTTGAATAATCATCTCTGATAGTCCATTAAAATATAACAAGCTGTACTAATAAATGCTTTTAAGTTTCTGATCTTTTGTTATTTTTTATTGTACATTGTCCTACTTCTTCTTCATTTTACCCCTAAATTTTATTTTGCCAAAGTGACTTTTTAAAAAAAATATTACATTATTTTTTTTTTGAACCAGGGATTGAGCTCAGGGACACTCGGCCACTGAGCCACGTCCCCAGCCCTATTTTGTA